>KN472351.1:94983-108937 GCA_000787095.1 Periophthalmodon schlosseri
GCAGGAATGATCACGTGCAGCCCTGGATTCTTCTGAAGTCCTGTTCCAAAACACAAGAGCACTCATCGATCCATACAAAAGCCCACAGTTAGAGATGTGCGAACCAGATGGGCCTGAACTGTACTCAAGCAGCAAAAGGTGTTAGTCATGCAAAGATTCAACAGAAGAGAAAACAGAGGAAAGATAAAAGAAAGCACTGATGTAAAATAATTCATGTACAATATAATTATCGATATCAAGTTAAGACCATCACAATGCCGCCATTTACCAAATGACAGATTTATTCAAAACTCATAATACATAGGGACTTGAACACTTCAGTTGTGTTGAACATTACACTGAAGGCGCTGTTAGCAGAAGACAGTCACACGTGTCAATTTAATACAGAGCACACAAAAGGACAGTCCTCGTCTTTTCCCCTGTCCTGTCCCAAATTTAACTGTTTTTTTTTTTTTAAATCACTGAATACACCTGGCACAAAATATAGCACATAGCATAAGGACCGTATTATTATTCTTAGCTCAAATACTAATATAGGAACAGACTTTGTTTCAAGACAACTATTATTTACAGAGGGACACAATGTGCTCTTTATATTTCAAGTCCACCGACCGTATTCTGAGGTTGAATGAGCAGTTTACATAGAAATCTGTATCATCGTACACTTATGTTTCTTTAACTCCTCAGTGAACACTCGAGGAGAGGATATACTCTACAAATGAGTTTAAACTTTACAGTAACACTAAATACTACCTTTAGGACTATATCATTCACACTCTATAGGCAGACGACAGAAAATACTGTACAACAGATTCTACCCCTCCCACCCACTGGCCCGTTACATGATTGTGCAAAATAATCCAAAACACTTGAATTGTTTCCAGTGTAAAACTTTCAACACGTAAAAAATGAGCAAATGTTCCAGAAATCCATTTGTAAACAGTGACATAAACAAGTCAATCAACAATTCAATTCAAATGAAGTAAGTTAATAATAATAATTATCTAGAAAGTATTTTAGTCTAAGATTTGTAACAAGGGCATTGCTTACAGTAGTGTTATATTTATGAATCCCAACATGTGCTTTCTGTACCATTGCTGTAAAAATAGCTCTTCATAAAAATAGTAATCGATGCAGGAAATTATTACATTATCAGAAGTGGGAAAATGATGGCATGCCATGGGTACAGTGGTAACAAAGGAGTTCCTATTGTCCTCTATTGATTCATTTAGGATTGCACTGGGTTAACTTTGGGGAAGGATGAGATGAATGCGTACTATAGGATCAAGATCAAACAAAGGTATTTGGGTTTATATAAAACCATTCTAATAGGACTAATGCGGTGTCCAACAATGCAATTACCATTTCAGACTGTAATAAGTTAAAACAAACAAATATATTAAATAAAGCCTTATTTAAAATATTGTCAAGCCTCCATCTTGTTTGGATTTGGCTTGTTAAGGAAAATTTACCAATCTTCTATAAATACTCACATTTAATCTAAAAAGCTATAAATAAGACTAAATCTAAACTAAACCCATCCTCCAGACATGGCCACAGGAGCATAATGTCAACACTTTTTATCGACACAATTTTCTCAGTAATAGGTTGTTTGAATAAAATGTGCTGATGTTGTGCTCTTAGGATTATCCAGTGCATTGGAGAGAAAAGCCATTTAAAATGAAAAATAAATAAATACAATAAATAATGTAAGTGTCTAGGTAGTATCTCCCAAAATTAACATATCATTGTATTTGGGTTTCAAGGAATGGTTTGGTTCCATTATGCATTATACGTAATGTGTATCTTTTAGAAAAGGTCTGTACTAAATCTGTGTAACTTGCACTGTGGTTCAATCTGTTACATAGAGTAGCTGTGATCAGTACATTTGTGGACATATATGTGCCACATATATGTGCCATGTACAGTACAGCACATGCTGAGTAAAATTGACTAATTCCTGAACTTCATCTGAATATCAGATAGGAAAAAAACTTACTTTCTCTCCCCTGTATTTCACTCTAACATCCATGTTCTCTCAATATGACGAGACAACACACGTATGATCAAGGGGAGTGGTCACATTCAAGAAAAAAACATGAAGAACAAACAACTAAACACTTACTGCATGACTACAGAAAGAGGAGGCACATAAAAGGGAAAGTGGAGAAGGCAACAGGGAGATGCTCATCTTAAAGATATTTGTAAAATAAATAAAAGTAATAAATTAACAGAAATTAACAGATAAAATAGAAAATAAATATACAAATTTAAAAAAAATCTTTCAATACATTACATAAGAGGCGAGCTTGCTGCATATTACGCTACAGCAATCTATACGATCTTTAGTTCTGGTGAGAGATGCAGCTTTTGCGGGGCACTGATCCCATCCTGTAACTGTGAGTGGTCCAGATGGAGTCATAGTCCGAGTCCTCAGAAAGGTCTGAGGACAGCTCCGGCCGTGACACGCTGCTACGGCGGCCCGGAGAGTCCACACAGGACCGGTCCACGTCAGCCAACACGTGGTTGTGCATCAGGTCAGTGCCCTGCCAGGCTGCTCAGGCAGCGGCAGGGAGTTAATGAAGGACAGATGGAAGAAGAACAAGTGGGAAAATGAAAGGAGATGTAGATGCAAAACGAGAAAGCGACAAACCCAACATAAAGATCACAAAACCATGGAGTGGAGGCAAAACACAAATAACAAAACAAAAATGACGCCGCAAATGAGTGAAGGGTGAAGGAGACAGAAGAAGAAAGAGGTTAGAGAAGATCAATCCAAGATACCAGTGTTAAAAGACTAGACAAGAAAAGATACATTTCCAGGATTGTGTAAAAGTCTTACTGGAGTTAAGAGTCTGTCTCGTTTTGGCACTGGTGCAGTATGCCTCAATAACTTTCAAGATCTGGGCATCTTCTTCCAAAGCAGCAGTGCCTGCACAACAGAATCATAAGTCCATGCCAAATATCAAAGCTGTAGAAAGTTAATCCAAATATGAAATGATACTCACTTTTCCTCAAGGAAAACTCTTCCTCTGACTGTTTCCTCTCAGGTTTACGCTTTGGAAGGAGCTTCTTCACACTCTTGGGGCTTTTACTTAAATCCTGCTTAAATAAAGATAATTTTAATTCCAACAAGTAAAAAAAATGATTATGAGAAAAAGAAAAAAAAAACATTAGCACTAGGACAGCAAGATAAATCACTGTTGAATCAAAATCTCAATTTCAAAAGGACACAATTAGCAAATAGCAAAGGCATCAATAAATTAGGCTATTTTGTTGCTTGCAGAGGAGCCATTATCTGTCACTATGACAATTAAAAATATATCATAAAAAAAGTATTAAAATAGCAGTTTGGCCTTGCACATGCCAAAACACAGTAAATCTGTTGATTCAGAACAATTTATAAGAAGAAATTGTTATAAAATGCTCGCAAGCCACTTTTCAAAAGGCATCTTCTTTGACATCTTAATGCACTGACAGTTGCACTTGCAATGCTTGTCAGAAAAATAGGAATTAGATAGTTTTCCCAAATCATTCAGCTCACCTCTTTGTAACAGAGAGCTGCTGAGGGCCGTAGAGGTGGGGCAGGCCTCAGGCAGCTCAGGCTCCAGGGCTTTGGTGTGTTGGGGGGCTCGAGTGGACCCCACATCATAGTGCTGTGGGTTGACCCATGAGACGAGGGGTGTGGCAGCGTGTGGTAGGTGGGAGCGACTGTCATGGCCCTCCCCTCAGCATGCCGAGATGGAGTGAGGGGGTGAGATGGGAGCTAAGGATGAAAAAATATATATATATTTTTAGGGTTTCATAGTTCACCACTGAAGATTTGGATAAGACGCCATGTAGATGTGATATACAGGAGTGAATATGTAGAGGAACCAATATCTCAAATACTGTAATTAGAATACATCATTTTATATTACACAGGCAATAAAGACCACAGTAAAAGTTCTCTCCCAGAATTTTATCAGCTACAAAACCCACTGACGGCAGTGGATAGTAAAAATAGAGCAGTATTACAGGAGATACTGTTAACATGTAAACCTAAACTGAACAGTAATAAATAATCTCACCGTATGACAGGGCACCGTGAGTGGCTTGTGACTGGGCGCTGTAGCTGCATTGTGTTTAATTTGTCTAGTGAGGTGCTCAATCCAGTCCTGAAGATCCTGCTGGTTCAAGCACACCACTAGTAGACGGTCAAACAGTGTACCTGGAGAACACAATGAATATTTAGAAGGAAATAAACAACATCAACTTAAAGTAAATAAATGATGTTTACCGTTGAGCTCAAATGCATTTTTATAGGCTTCACAGTCTTCTAATTTACTTACAATCATGCCTGCAAGGGGCAATTTCCCCTGAAGAAAGCATATGTTATAGTCAGTACTGAGAGATACCATGTTTTCAGTACTCACAAGATAACAAAATAAGCATTTCTGACCTGAAATATGAACCCGCTCATCCTGGGGCTGGCCGACAACAGGAGGAGCACATGGGGGAAGAGCATGAGGTACCGCTCACTCTTCTCCTGATAAAAGACAAACGTAGGACATTTTGTGATAAATTAATGGTGGACATTTCCAAGCACTAAGCCCAACTGATACTGATAAGACAGATTCTGATAGTGCACCTGTTACCTTGAACTAAACACATCGATTGAAGCTTGACAAGACAAGCTCGGGTTGCTGAAATGTCGAACGTAAAACTGCCTTGGTGAATGTGATTTTAATGCAGCGGCTTGAAGTGTGTAATTACAGTGTTAACTGGGTGAGTGAGGTATTATTTCATAATCATAATGGAGGAAATGTCAGGAGAAGATGTGGCTTTAAAGAGTTTTTAAAGAGAGGTGCTCTCCAGTCAGACAAGAGCTGATTCATAACATGTTATCATCATTATCACACAATACACTCTTGTAGTTGCGGCTTTTGTAAAAATCAACTTGCAAGTGCTTTTTGATACTTGAGATGCCACAATCAAGAGATCAGTCTGAGAAAATAAGACACGCTCCGATGAAAAAAAAACACACAAAGAAAAAAGTGATTAACAGAAATATTGTAATTTCATTTGATGCTAAGTGATGAAAAATGACTTGAATGTGCTGTGGAGATGCTCATACACGTTCTTATAATTACTGGAGTACATACTACATCTAGGCCTAAATGTCAGCATTACCTCAGATCCGGCCTGTACCAGGACTTGACTCATATAGAGCACGGAGCCCAAAGTCTTAATATCATCTCCCTCCCACAGTCGGATAGTCTCTGTCAGGATCTGCAACTCCAGTTCTTTTCTCTTCCTCACCTCCTGGCAATGGCTCTACAACGACAAAACTACCATTATATAATCGTTAATGTTATGCTTTGGTTAGTAAAAGGGAAAGAACTTACAGATAGATTTTTGAAAGCCACCATGGCCTTCTGTATGTCCGTCCTGTCTGGATGCCCTTCCTAAAAATTATAATTATTTTTAGAAAACACAGCTTACATCCTTTTACTAATAAAATATTCCAGAAACACACCTCCATGTGCCTTTCCAGCTCTTTGAGTAAGGTTGGGTATTTGTCCAGTCTCATAAAAGGTTTGCTGAGGCCAGTGGTGAGTGTGAGTGTGCCAGGGTTGACCGCTCCGTGACCCTCCATAAATTCACCCAAATATTCACTGGCAAAAAGCAGAAAACAATTCTTCAAACAATCACTGAAGCGCTGCCTATTTATCAGGTCAGTACACAAAAATATGACAACCACAACACTAAATCTTTAGAGCATCCAATTACAGCAAAATTAACAAATACAATGTTTGCAGTTGAGTGTTTAGCGTTGAATGAATGAGGACATACCTGTGTTGGGTGAGCACATTGACAGCGGAGGGGTGGTTGGAGCAGTAGGCCACGTAAAGCGCTTTCATCTGTGGCATGAGGTTCAGGAAAAAGGCACCTACCCTTTGTTGGCTTTCAGGAAGTCTAAAAGTATAAGATACACTTAACATTAAAATTGAATGCAACTACTCGTTCATAGGTAAATTGTGCTCAGTTTATTCAGACTATACGGTAGCACTGTTAAATGTCCTTGTTCTCACGTATAAAACAGAACCATTAGTGCAATGGGGCCACTTGAGATAACTTTCTGACATAACATTGTTTTTGAGACTTTATAACTAGGCCTAAAAATGTTACGTTCTGTCCCATCATATGTCTTGATCAGAAGATTCAAGTCAAGAAAATCCACATGTTGAACCTAGGTATTATTTGTCTGGTTGAGTTCATAAACTTGCTATATTATTCCTTTTTCCTTCTCATCTCTTTAACTGACGACAATTGTGCCTGTGTGTTTGAATAGTTGAGGTTTTGTTGACACTGAACGTCATTACACTTTTAGTTTCATGTTGAGGGACCCAGATAATATCCCAAAACCAGGTCAAAACATTTTCACATTTACAAGACAAATTCTTCCATATAATTCCGACCTGCACTTCCACGATTTTTAACTAAGGGCAGTATAGATGTTATGATGTGGTTTAGGGTGTGAGTGTCCGGGAGGTACTAACTTTGTACTCTCCTCCAGTGACTGCACAAGCATCTGCTGGAACGTGCAAATCTCCTCCAGGTTACCAAGAATTAACGCCACATCTGAGCAGCTCAACCTAATCAGTGAAAATATCATGTTAAAAACATTCATTAAAAGAAAAATAAGTTAAATAACATTTTGTTGACATATTTCTTTCTTACTTGTCAGTGCTTTGCAGTGGTCGCAGATAGTTTGTGAGGAGACTTTGAAGGTCCTTGGAATATTCTGTTTCAGTTTCTAAAATGTTTTGCAACACCTACACAAATGAGAAAGTTTATTTTAAGTTTATTATTATTAAAATAAAGAGCATGCCACAGCAGTTATTAGTGTTTCGATGTCATTCCTAATGCTACCTGCATGAAAAGCTGCCTTTTAAATGCAGCTCGTATATATTGCAGCCAACTGTAAGACACTGAGATCAGTTCACCTTAACCTAAAACACATGGATGTTGGGGTTTGCATATGTTCCTTTGTCTAACACATCTACTCTGAGGTTACAATGAACCAGTGTTCATCTTTTTTATGCACTCCATTAGGCCGTATGGTTTTGGCTTTTGTCATTCAGAGTCTGAAGATAAAATCATTTCTATGCAGTCTAGTCTGGGTCAGTAGCTTCATAATGAATTGCCATTCATAGCACAGCATGTACAGAGTGTAAAAAAGGATAAAATGTCTGTAATTACCAGGTTGTAGTAAGTTTTGCTGATAGTAGAAGTGTCAAAGCCTTTAGGTGGACTCTTGAGTGTTCCAGACTTGGGGGACACCTGTTTGTCTGCAGACAGAGTGATAGTAAATAATGTGGTCCCACAATAAAAATGATTCCAACTATATTAGCAGGTTGAACTCACCAGAGCCTTTGACCTCCCGTACATAGTTACTGGGAAACCAACCAGTCTTTCCATTTAGGGTCCCCTCCCACCAGCCACCCTCCTCCTGGCGAGTCACATTGATGATGTCACCCTTATTAAAGGTGAGCTCATCCTCATTAGTTTGCTGGAAGTTAAACCGTGCCTTAACCAGCAGTTGTTGTCCGCTGTTTTCTGACATGTCCTGTCAAAAATACAAACTCGGTTGAAGTGATGCAGTGACAGAAAGGTTAAACTACTGAAAGGTAATCTTCCTTTTCTTTACAATTCACAGAAGAAACACACTGAGCAGAAAATTATCCATTTATCATTCTTTGTGCTTGCTCAAATCATCTTCATCTTTTGAAGGGGTTTAATGCACCAAACAACTTCTTAAGATTGATTCACAGCGTGCTGTTATATGTCAGCCCATTGTCACTTTGATACAAAATATTTATTGTGTGATTAGAACAGATTGTCTGTTTTAAGATGTTTGTCAGGAAAGGGCCAGGTCACAGAAATTAGAGCGTAAAAGCTTTACAACAGATAATGGACGGAGCAGAAAATCAAAACAAAGCAAATATTTTGTAAGGTAGTATTCTATTTAAAATAAAGTGAAATTGTGACTTGTTTCGTGCTAACACTGCCACTACAACAGCTAACACATAACACTTGCCAACACGGTGCTTAAGTGCAGGTGTAAAATGTGTTCTACAGGTGTCAGAATAGTGGCATATGTTGAACAGTGCACAATGCTATGTGCCCATGTATCAATTGTCATTTGTGCTTGTGAGGATTTCTACTGGAATATAAGAATTGGTCTTACCAGACTACGGAACTGGTTTTGAATCAGCTTAGAGGACCGGCCCAGTGAAGCTTGAGAGGAAAGCGACTCGAATGATTTAATACGGTGAGCTGAGGAGTAACGGGCGCAGACTGAATCACTGCCAACTCCAATATCTGTGCAGAGGGCAGAGATGCATAAACCCTGACTAGTATGTCCAATAATACACACATTTTCAACCCCAAACAACCCGCCCCAAATATCACCCAAACACAAAGCAATGGCCCTATTCCACAAAGAGGTTTCCTGTTTCAGAAAACAGTTTTTACTCTCCTTAAGTTTAGCAGAGGGTAAAAGCCACCATTACTGGAGCTGAGATTGGAGAAGAGGAAAGGAAGTCAATTAACAATTACACTTAAAAAGTAATGAAGTAACTTTAAGTATTTGCTGATACCCAGGATCAACCAGTATCAGAGCAGGCACTGTAAACAGCTTTAATTTCCTTTAAACATAAATAACATATGACTTAACAAATTTGAATAAAAATAAAAGTTCAAACATTATGAGACAATCTGACTGTCAGTAGATAGTCTTATTATCAATCTGCCATTTTTCTTTCTGGATAAGCTCTAAAATCCAATAGCAGTATCATATCAGTGCATTCTTACACAAAAGAGCAGAAATATCACTTTATACCAAAATATAATACAATATAATTTTTCAATATATCTCCCTCCTCTTACTGTAGTTTATCATTGTTACCTGCCATGTTGTTTTACTTACAAAGACACAATTTAATCATGTGAATCTCCTTCTTGAAACAGGGCCAAGTGTCATGTTAAGAGTTATACTAACCTGCTGTTACTTTATTCAGGGCCACTAGAGTGCTCAAAACTTTGGAAAAGTTTAGTCCCAGGAGCAGGTCACTGGCCTCAAATGGCTACACGGGAAGAAGAAAAAAACACATTACAGCTGCAGTAAAGGTAATAACTATTCACCTTGAGGTATAATCAGGGTGTCCCAACAGGCGTGTGGTAAAACCATATGTTACTAGCAGCAGCCATACTTTAAACACACTGTTACTGGAATATCTGTTTCAATATCTACAGTTCTTTATTTTTACTAAAATTCTCAACTGAGAAGCAAATACAGCAGAAAGTGATGTTCTCTTACACCAGTTACAACACTGTTGTAACACATTACAATATTTTAACATTGTAGTTTGAAAATCACTCCTAATTGGTTTGTGGTGGAAGCTTGTGACCAACTGAATAGTGCCAGTTTTATTCCTAAGGCAGTGTGTTGTCTGAATGTGACCATCGCTGGATTCTTCATTAGTATGAATGGCAGCGATTGTATCTGTGCTGGTGAATGCACTGGTTCTGTCTTCTTGTGATTAGAATACTCAGGGTTTGGTGCTATACAAGGACTCAGGCATGGGAGACTTTTCCACTCGTTATATTCCCTATTGCATTAGGCTACAAAACAAGTGCCACACTGAAGCATCGCCTTAAAACATTTCTACTATGCACTTTAGTAAAATTTTAAAAATTTTTAAGAGATAAGCACTTATTAGTGCAAGTGCAAAACAAAAGTGTTCATGTTTATTGTGATGTTTCTATAAGGCTGCAGTTGCAAAGAGAGGAACAGGTTTGTGAACACATCTTCCCATAATGAGCAGCAGAGTCAGAAAGAGGAAGGCTGCCATTTAATACTGTGTAATCCTGCTCTCTCTAGTTCAACAGTCTAGTGAACTAGAACCCAGTGCTGTGTTTGAGAGCCAAACAACTTTATGGCCAGGGGATGGATTATTGTGGGCTCTTTTTCAGAAGATACAGAAACACATAGTGAAAAGAGCATTTCCCATCTTGTTTAGCCTTAGAAACCCCAATGTGGAAACACAAAGCAGAAAACACTGATGTATTGTTGGACCATGATGATGGCTCAATGGGGCCACTATGCATCTCCTTAAATAGTTGCTCTATACTCAATTTCCCTAAACTATGTTTAGGCTACACTTTGCACAACTTTGTGGTTGCCTTATGCTGTAGGCTGCAGAAACTGCAAGTTTATCTAGGCCAATGTGGGGAATAGCTTGGTCGGTTTATATCTGTATAGGCTAATGCAGAACCAGAAATAAACGATTGTTGTGAATGGTTAAAGATAGACCTGAACATCAGCGCGGTATTAACCATATAATTTGACATGGGCTGTATCGCCTTGTGTTGTTGCGTGTTGCCAGATAGGCTGATAAAAAGCCCACTCGCAGCAGGACAAAACAACGAGCTGTCCGGGGAGGAGATGGGGGGATTGTTCTCGGCTTGTCGTTCACTCCTCTTCCACCACTGGGCTATCTGTCAACTTAGATTGTCTTTAGCTCATTTTGCACAAGAACTTCGATAAGATTTTTCATTCTTAGACCTCCTTGGTAGAATCCCCCGGTCGTATCAACAGGAAACAAGCAGAAACCGAAGACCTTACCTCGATGCGAAATGATAAGCAGCCCTTGAGAAACTCCTTTATGTTGCTCAAGCACTCTCCGTCGTTCTTCGGCTCGTGGTATATCTGCAAAACCGATCAAAAACAAAAGCGCCGGTAAGAAACACCTCCAGAGAGCGACTGTGCAAAGAGTGGCGCGCGTTTAAGAGTTACACTGCGGCTCGCGTCTCACTCATCTGCCCAGAGAAAGAAGCTCGTTGCTCGGTGTGCATTTTCTCTGGGCCTGGCGCAACCTCGGCTCAACACAAACCGTGCAGCGAGGAAGTGCAGGAGGCTGTCTTAGGACGGGGGAAATGACGTTGGCAAAAGGGATCCCCATAGTTTCTACAGCCTATGCGCGCACGGCTTTGTAACCGGTCTGTTTCTGAATCATCCACAACGCTACAAATAAACAAACAAACAGACAGTCAAGGCATTTTAAACAAATCATCAGGTAAGTATGTCAAATTAAATAGCCTACATGAAAATAATACCAAATTACATCTGAATCCTTTTAGAAAGAAGCCAAAAATAGCATCTGATGGTGACTTGTGCATAGTATTTGTGCAGTGTATTTTGAAGGAATGTAATTGTCAATCTGATGCCAACCTTCCAACAATCAGCAAATCAACATAAATCAATTATTGAGCTAAATTAGCACACTCCGACATATAAGGACACATATAAGGACACATATAAGGACACATATAAGGACACATATAAGGACTAAGTGACAGTGGCTCAGTGGTCAGCATATAAGGACACATATAAGGACACATATAAGGACACATATAAGGACACATATAAGGACACATATAAGGACACATATAAGGACACATATAAGGACACATATAAGGACACATATAAGGACTAAGTGACAGTGGCTCAGTGGTCAGAGCAGTGGTCTGTCTGTTATAAAGTGATATGGAGCTTTTCATTTTTCCCATAGACTTTTGGAAAAATTCAAATTCAAGAGTTCAAACAAAGACATTGCAGCTATGTAATTATGTAGCGGTTTATAAAGTTTCAGAAACTTGTGGTCATTAGTTACCACGTAGCTGATTAGCCCTGTGCAAACTTTCAAACTGTTAATATTTACTTTTATCTGAAAGTCTATGAGAAAAATGAATGGGAAATTTACATCCGGAACCGGGGGTGGGCCGTCACTGTTGAGCTCCCTAAAGCTGTACTATATGCCCACACTTCCTTGCGTGATGATTTGTCTCTTTTGACAGAAACCTAAAAAAGGAAAGATATTTTTCCTCTTGTCAGAGTTCTGTTCCTTCAATACTAGGAATCAAATGGGCCAAGAAACCCCCAAGACTCAAGTTAACAAATGTTCTAAAAAAATAGAAGAAGAAGAAGAAAGTGTCCTCTTGCTATGTGTCAGAATGTTGTGGCTTGGTCTATGACCCATCTGTGGCTCATTATCCCTCATTTGCCCATGAAGGGAAGAAAGGGCATATTTGTCCACACAATGGAGGACGTGTAGACTTAGGAAAGTGTGCAAGGCCACCACTCTCAAACTATGGTACCAGTCTGGTCCTGCTGTGGTTCGAGTAACCACAGTGCACAGGTTTGCTTCTTCCCAGGTGAGGCAAAGATATTGGCCCAAATCCCATCCTTGAATCTGGGCTCTGACTGTACCAGAGCTGCTACTAACCACTTCTGCTGCAGCCACTACCACTTCCCCTATTATTCGTATTACTTAAATACTCTTCCTCATACTGCAACTATTCTCACATTGCTTCTACTAAGCGCTTTTACGCTGCTATATGTTCTCCGGGAGCATCTGCAAGAGGCTGGCCGGGCACCAGAGAGAGGGCAACCAATAGCAAAGCCCGTCCGTGGGCATGGCACAAAGTATAATGGCAAAAGATTCAAAAGTTATGAGTAAAATCATTAGTTGTAGCGAATGTTCAGACTGAAGACTGCTTATTCACATGTCACCAGCCTAGTCACACAGTCACGTTCTGACTCACCCGCCGCGCTCTCTTCATCACCCAACAGCGTCACCTGCTCAGATCACCCTCTCACCTGCCTGTCGTTTCCCCTTCATCTGCATCTCCCATTCACATGTCTACAGGCACTTTAAAAGGAGCTAGGCTTGTCTAATCTAGACACACACTGGTGGTGTCTAGGCTCTGGGGGATCGGGGGTGCTCTGGGGGGGTCTGGGGGGATTGAGATTCCATCTCACATAGTAATTCATCTCCCTCAGGATGCTCGTCATCCCTTCCCTTGTTTAACACACTCTTGTTTCCACTGTTTTCATGTGTACAATAACTTCACTTTTTATGTAAAAAAAGTTAGAAGCATTACATTGGACCTGAGCTGGCCATGGAAGCCATCATCACAACATAAATGCATCATCTTTATATCTGTGCATACAAACTGGTTACCCCCAACACCAGCAAGTGCAGATGTCACCAACTATGGATTATACCATCACTTCCCAATCTCACAGTGTCTCAGGCCTAAAGGGGAAAATGCACAATAGACAATAAACTGCTCTTCAGAGTGTAGCCACCCATGGTTCATTTGTAAGTAAATACGTTTTTAGTTAAAACAGGATTACCATACTAATAAAACATAAAAGTTTCTCATACCCTATTCTTGCTTGTAAAAATAGTGCAGATACTACAATGAGCATTACACTGGCGAGACTAATGACCATGTTGTTATTGTAACATAATGTACTATACTTTACTGTAACCATATTTACTTGTACCTACAAATGTAATGTAGGGTACACACTTTTTCACTTTTTTCAGTGTCTATGAATTAAACACAATTTAAATTTAAACATATAGCCTGTATCAAAGAGCAACATCTCAGCTGTTTGATCTTGTCATTACATCTTAATGAGTGCTGTTCAAAGGCTGAGGGCTTTCAGCTTTGTCAATGATTTTAAAATATATTCTAGGTTTCTCGTCAATGAGAACTGTTTTTTTTTTACAAACAAATCTCATTAATGGCTGTACAATGTGAGGGGCATCTAAAGTTTAGGCTGCTGTTTGGATCTGAGCATAAAAGAGTCATACTGACCAAACGCTGTGAACATGAGCTTTAGAGCTCACACTGTTATTACTCACTGTCCCTGAAAAAAACAGCAAATTAATCTTTGAATTGTATTAATTAAATTGGGTAATGCTTTGTTTTACAAATGGGGGTTAAATATGATAACTTTGATCTGAGAGTGACGATATGCCACGAAACCCCATGCACTCTTTTCAGTTTGATTCATAGTCATAAGACACGTGCACAGTTGTCATAAAAGATTATA
>JACM01057541.1:0-11541 GCA_000787095.1 Periophthalmodon schlosseri
AGAGAGAGAGAAGAAGGAGAGAGAGAAGTGGGTGAGGGAGGGGGGGCGGGGGTCTCGGTTTCAACTCAATGGATTGATACAGGCGAGGGACACAATGGGCGGATTACCTCGACCGAAATGGAGAGATGGAGAGAGAGAGAGAGAGAGAAAGAGAGAGAGAGAGAGACCCCCGCTACTATAAATCTCTCATCAGCAGTAGTAGTAGTAGTACTAATACTCAGGGGTGGAAAGTAACAAATTACAAATACTCAGAGTAAAACTGTAGTTGAGTAGATGTTGTGTTTTTTGTACTTTGAAGAGCTTTTTCTATATGTACTTTTACTATGTACTTTCATATGATTATTATGAGTCACATTTGAAATCGTCATTTCAAAATTTGATAATTAGATTTTAAACAGTTTAATGAATCAAGTTTTGTGTAAAAGACTGATAAAATGTTGTGAAAATTGCGTTAAAAAGTATAGTAGCGCATAGAAAGTAAGTAGTGTAATAGTACTAGTTACTACTTACATACTTTTACAAATTTGACAGCAGTACTGCAGTTTTACTCATGTCTCTTCCACCACTGCTACTTTTGGATCTGCGTATTTAAGTTTTCGAGTGGTGCTACAACAAATACTGTGGTACATTTTACTACTTGTGATAACAGTGCAGTAGAAGTAGTGGTACTAATAGTAATACTAGGGGCGGTGTAAATGGTGAAAGGGATATTACTACATGTTGTGTTTGTTTAGCACAAAATTATTAGCAAAAAACAAGTGTGTTTCTTAAATAAAAGCTGATTACAAAAGAATATTTTTGATATATACAGAATTTGTTTTTATTTTTCATCGTAATTGCTCAAAATTTCGTTAGCCCAGTTTCACATCTGTGATATTTTTTATTTTATTTTGTAATTTAATTTAAATCTAGTTGTACATTTAAGAAACACACACTGTTAAATGCCCCCTACAATATTAATACAAAAAGTCCAATTTCTTCCTGACTTCTCCTCAATCTGACTTATTCAGCGATATCCAATTACTGTTTATAAATCTACCTCTTTTTTCAAATATACGACAAACTACATTCATTTCACTATTTACAACAGGATCATTCGAAGTCGTGACACAGCAACAATCCCCAAAATGCAAAGCCCTTCTAACGTTCTACTTACGTGGTAAAGAGAGCTATAGTGCGAAGAAAAAGAAGAGAGAGAGAGAGAGAAAGAGAAAGACAGGAGAGGAGGGAGGGCAGAGAGGGAGGCTGCCAGTAGGGGGAGGTACGACAAAGCAAACCAGGAGGAAAGCGAAGGAGGAAGGATCTGGGGCTATACAATCTATTAACATGATTATTTATTTATTTTTTGAGAATAAATTATTAAGATTTTTGCATAGTTTCAAAGTACTTGCACACTTTGTTTATAGCACGATTAATAAAAACAAAAAAACAACAACAAAAAAAACCCAAAAAATATATTTATAGTAAGTGAGCTGTAGTGAAACGCTGACTCTAGATAAATTATATACAGTTGTTTTGTCTTGATCCAAAGCAAATATCTTGGGTTTCATAGAGACCCAAAAAGGTGACATAATTTTTTTTTTTATTTAAAATCAACATTTTTTTTTCTTTTTAAGTAATGCATACCACTGATTACCATTACAGTGAACAAAATACTTAAAACACACTAACATTCCAATAAAGCCAGTATTAATTATTACAAAACTCCAAATTCTTATATTTACAAATTTTGAAATTCTTGTCACAATTATCAAAATCTCAAATGTGAAATTAATATTTTATTGATGTTTTGTCAAATGTAAAACAGCAATGTATTTTTTTAAGTACACACATTTTTTAAATAATTCATCATATCTCAAATTATCACATTCTTAAAATTTTGAACACATTTTAAAATGAACAATATTTTAATTTTAATATTTTGTCATATATATATTTTAATCATATTCTCAGATACACACAGTCAACTTATATTTTCTTAATTTTTGCTATTTGAATGTTGCATTAACACAGACAGACTTGAAATGAACGAATGCCCTTGAACCTTACACAATGTTAACATATGAGTCAGGAAATTATGGATACTTTTATTTTGGGAATAGGAATTTGAAGTTAGAGCGCTCCCTCCCAACCACCTCCGAAAACCATTTGCATGTGATTTCTGATTGGCTGCTGCTCACACTGTTGCCGGGTAGACAGTGCAGAGTAGTTAAAAGATTGTAACTTAATTCGCGTTTTTAACATGCTGTATATAGATAGTGTCAAAGTGAAATTTTAAAAACTTTACAGGAAAAGATCATAACAGATTTACACTTTTAAAATTCAGATTTTTTTTTCTTCTTTCAACTAAATTTTCACAAAAAGATGAATAAATACTAACCAGTTACTGTTTTTTTTATTTATTGTGTTTTTGTTAGCCCTGCCCACTTATTCGATTCACTCTGATGTTGAACCAGGACAGAGAAACAACTCGTATAGCCATAAGCATCTGTTTTATTGGATAAAATTGTACCAGGCAGTTGCTTCCTTACAGTTTTCATCCAACAAAATTCCTTTTAAAATGTAAAGGCAAGTCTGTATAGTTTCATTTCTTTATGCTATAGACTTTTATCCTATATACTGTTGCATATAACAAGACGAAAAAACAGTGAGCTACAGGTTAAAATTTTTGCAAATTATTAAAAAAATAAATAAATACAAAAAAACAAAGAAAAACATTTAGTAGAACATACATTTTTTGTTGAATTTTGTAGACGTTTTGCACTTTATAATAATAGATAGGATCTATCTTGGTAATGGATTTCTCAGACTGTTCAGTGTCCATCCCCATAAAATAAAATACAAAAATATGTAAAATATTTTTTAAAAATTAGATACATATAGAAATGTAAACTAATGAGCACAACACTCATTAGTTTACATTACGTCAAGCTGTTTAGCATAGCATCCACCACCTACTGTTATAAACTGTAATATCTGCTTCCTGGATAACTACAGTTTAAGCAGTCCATGGTTCTATTGAGGGTTTTTTTTTTTTTTTTCGTTTTTTTTTCAGTCTTGTTGCTAGTATTACTCCACATTGTAGCACCTGTCAATCATTCGCCATCTCCAGGAAGTGTCTGCCTTGGAAACATGCTGCGCAACAAGCTCCTCTGTCACTACCATGGGTTTTTGTTTAGAAAGCAGACACATGATACTTCTACTGCTACTGCTACTGCTACTACTACTACTACTACTACTACTGTGGGAAGAAAGCAGTTTTAATATGAATGGCGGTTACTGTTGCTTTGTAATATCTGTAGTTTGGGTTGGTCATGCTTTAAGATTGTAACTGTTTGACATGGGCAGGAGCTCACAGTAAAAAGGCTGCCCTTGAACCAGGTGGTTGGTGGTTCAAACCTAACAGTGTTTCACGTTCATGTTCAATCATGTTTTCATCTTATCACTGCATGAGAATACAAAATATCCTACTATATATTAGCCGTTAGCCATTTAAATGTGGTAGCACTGAAGGCTAGCTAACGTCAACATAACGTAGCTTAAGTAAGTGAGTAGTGTCAAAAATGTGTTCCTTTTTCTTAAGTGATTCAAGATCGTTCCAAACCTGAGACACTTAAAGTTATCTGATTGGATGCAGACTGTATTTCTTTGTAAATACATTCAAAATTGTTCAGTCCGATGTTGAACCATGACAGAGAAACAACTGGCTCTGATTGGATAAAAATATACCAGGCAGTTGCTTCCTTATGTTTCTCACACGACTAAATTCCTTTTAAAATGTAAAGGCAATTTCAT
This sequence comes from Periophthalmodon schlosseri, assembly GCA_000787095.1. NCBI lineage: Eukaryota > Metazoa > Chordata > Actinopteri > Gobiiformes > Gobiidae > Periophthalmodon > Periophthalmodon schlosseri. The sequence goes on from JACM01057541.1 coordinate 3,796, forward strand.
ATAGACTCATTTATTTATGTTATAGCGTTTTATCCAATACATTGTTGGATGTAACAAGAAGAAAGAACAGTGAGCTGCAGACCTTTTATATTGCATGGGCAGTAGTTAAAATTTTGGGTAATTTGGAAAAAAAAAAAAAAAAATCTGTCTAAAGGGTACTTTTAAAATCTAATTATTATTTTACTACAAAATACAAAAAAAAATAAAAATCTGATTTAATTAAGTGCTTGAGTAACATTTTTGCAACTGTTCTAACTACCGTTTTTATGTCACAGGTTAGTGTCAATGTAAAAGATAGTATTCTGTGCACAATCGTCCAAAGTACATTTTAGATTTCCTCTAACCATGTCTGGTTATATTCACTTTTGATTTCAGCTAGCTAGCGTGAAAACCAATTTAGCTCAAACCTCCTCCGGTCTTGAAGTACGCTGTTGCTTTCATGCACAAGTACTTCCTGCATTGTCCCCAGCTAAATAAAGAGGCTAGCTTCATGGAGTGTCCGGTAAGCTCTCCTCTTCTCTTTCTCTGTCCCACCAGTAAAAAAAAAAAACAAAAAAAAAAAAAAAACCTACCCTGAGTGGCAGAGCGGATCCATTTCAGCCCTCGAAAGCCCACACGCACAAAGTTCTCAAAGCTCCTCTTATGCCACGTCTCCGTATCTCTTACCTGTTAGCCCGATTAATTATTCCCCCAAGTACAGCTAGCCAGGGTAAGGCGACACCGCGGATGGGCCGTCCAGATAGGGCCCTCCGTAGAAGCGAGATAAAGGAGGACTGGGCGGTGGGGTGAAGGAAAGGGGGAGAGATTTAGGTCCGTTTAGCGTCAGGAGTCTGCAATACGTTAGCTAATGTGCTACAAAGTTCACTAGCTTAGTTTCACTGGAAGAGTTTTGGCTTGTCCTTAAAATCTAATGGCCAGTTACGTGAAAGAAGCACAGCCTACGAAATACTTAAGTTATGCTACCTCCGGCGTTAGCATCAAGAAACAAGGTTGCGCCAAAGTGTCCAGATTAGCTGCTAATGTGCTACAAAGTTCACTAACTTCGACCCACTAGAGTCCATTGATATGTTTTCCAAAAACTTGTGTATCAGTTAGCCACGTGAAAGAAGTGATGCCTGTTGACAGCTGTGATGCGGAGAGTTCTATGGGCTAGCTTATGTGCTATAAAGTTTACTAGCTTAGTCTCAATAGAGAATAACATAAGTTTTTGGTTTGTCCTTACACGTCTACTGACAAGCTACGTGAAAGACGTGAAAGAATATGAAATACCAAAGTTGTGGTACTTCCGGCATTTGCGTGAGGTCAAAGTTGCGCTAAGAGTGTCCAGATTAGTGGCTAATGTGCTACAAAGTTCATTAGCTTAGTCTCACAACACTGCATTCGTAGGGTTTCCAAAAACTCGTTTCAGCTAGCCAAGTAAAGTAAATGATGCTTGTTGACAGTTGTTATTTCCTCCATTAGCAACCAGAGATATGTGTTACGACGTCACTAGCTCAGTCTCATGAAGTGCATCGGAAGACTTTTTGGTATAAAAATACTTAGAGTCGTGATACCTCCAGCATTAGTCCTCAGTTTAGAAGCTCATGTGCTACAAAGTTCACTAGCTTAGCCTCACTAGAGTGCTTTGGGGACACTAATAGTAGATTTACTTTTTTTGGCATTTCCGAAAATACTACCAGCCACGCGAAAGAAGTGATGCCTATTGAAAGAAGTGAAGTTGTTGTGCTTCCGGCATTAGCAACCGGAGATGTAGCGGCCTCCTTTAGCTAATGTGCTACAAAGTTCACTAGCTTAGTGTCACTAGAGCGCATCGGAAAGGTTTTTGGCCCTTCCTTGCTTGTCTAACGGCCAGCTACGTGGAAGAAGAGATGAAAATACCATAAGTTGTGCTATGCTAGCATCAACACCAGAGCAAGGTTGCTTTAAGGAAGCTAAAATTCTACAAAGTTTACTAGCTAAGTCTCACAAGAATGCATTGGTATTAGCAGTTCAATGTTTAGTTATACTAGTGTCCATCAACAAAAAACATTGAATGAGTAGTAAAAAATGGCGTCTTCTTACACATCACATGAGCTAACAACGTGAAAGAAAAATTAGCATGTTTTTTTCTGAGAAAATATCGCTAAAACCTAAAACAGATTGTGTAAAACAGATTAAAGATTGTGTAACTATTATAAGGTTAAACTGTAACATTCAAAGGAAGCTACACAGTTGTCTCATTCTGTATAATTGTCTACATGACAATACAGCCTATTATTCTTTTTATTTTGATCATTTTATTTCCGATATGAACGAAAACTGCAATTTCTCCTTAACCATTCATTTCAAACGCTGCAAAGAATCAATTCTCATTCGGTTTTAACCCCTCACCTCCTCATGTCTTCAAGTGTCCAATTCCTTTCATGCACAAGTACTTCCTGGTTTTGCCGCGGTGGGGTTTCCATGGCTATCCGTCAACCAATCACGTTTGGGCTCCTCAAAGCTGAGTGTTGAGAGCTCGAGGTCTCCGGGGCAGCCTGTCTTTTTAAACAAGGCCAGACACTTCAACAGAGCGGGAGAGGGACAAATTAATTCTGCCGGGGGCAACTTTCCCAGGTTAGCATTTGCTTATGGTGATAAATTGGTGCTTTGTGTCCACTGTAAACTGCCCTGGCCTCCACATTTTGGCGTGGTTTGGCAGGGTTAGCGAGTGATGTCATAGGTGTAGCCTGATTAGCCGGGCGAGCCTTGTCTCCCTTCACTGGGTCACTGCACTACTGTCGGCGTAAAATTAATTAAAAGCTGGCTGGGGTTAGCGACCGTGCTAATTTCAGCAGATCTCGTAGCATCTGCCGGGGAGCAAGTGTGGAAAATGATAGTCGGTAATACAATATGCTAATGCTTCCATAAATCCAATATCTTAAAGCATGATTGAATCAAATTAGCAGAGAATATAGTAATTATTTAATATAAGGTCGATTGGGTCATGTCCTTAGAGGAAGCGATTGCTAACTGACTGTATAAACTGAATTTTATTATTAAACGTCTTGGGAGTTAACAATGCAAGTGTCTTTTAATACAAAATGGAACATAATAAAATCAAGTATTGTTTTAACCTATAGAGATATCCTGAAAATGAAACATACAAAACAAAAATTACAAAAAATAGTCACAAATATTAGCAGTACTCAAAACTCGTATCTGCTTCTTAGCTTGTCACATGTCGTCTTTTGTCTCCATCTTGCAATGTTCCATTACGAGGCGAGATCTTAACACAATAATAAAAAAAAAAAGTGTTATTTTTTCTCATGACAAAACATTTTTTAGTACAACATTTTAATAATTTGAAGAAAAAAGTAGCCTATATCCAAGAAAATACTAACCCTCTAACAAGTTTGACCAATACACTTCAAGTTCATTAGTTCATCAAGTTCATTTGAACACTGCCTCTTTCATATTGCGAGATAGGGCCGATTCAATTTCCGTATTCTCCAAGTTTGGTAAAAAAAAAAAAAAATTAAAAATACAATTAAATGGTAAAATTGTCACTTTTATATAGCGCTTTTCCACCTTCAAGTCACTCAAAGCGCTTTAAATCAAGAAACCACTCACCCATTCACACACACATTCATACACACTGGGGGCGAGGGGGGTTAAGCGTCTTGCCCAAGGACAGAACAACAGCATTCATCTGTGGGAGCTGGAATCGCACCTCCAACCTGTGGGTCAGTGGATCTGCCTAACTAATGGAAATCTTCATCGCTGACACATTTTAAGTTTTTATGTTTTGAGGCTTTGAATCCTGGTCTGGGCACTTGGTCTCCAAATTTTCCTTGTTGTCTCCAAAGATTGGGTTTTCAAAATTTACCAATGGAATTTTCTTTGCTTATACGTTCTAGTTTTCATTTTATGTTTTGATTCCCGGTCTGGGCACTGCAAGATAGGGCCTGTGCCTTATCAATGGACCGAAATCTCCCAAATTTTCCCCGTTTTTCCTAAAATCTAGTTTGAAAAAAAAAGAAAAAAAATACAGAAATTTACAAATCTAAATTTTCATGATCAGATGTATATTTTTAAACTCTTGTGACCTGTGTCGACCAAACCAAAAATCAGCTGTTTTACATTAACTGTTTCTATTTATTAGATTTCAACAAAAAGGAATTGAACAAATGGAAAGATTACATCACTTCTGCTACAGATATTTCGTACACATCCTCAGTGCTAGCCCGTTTTACGCTACCATGACTCAAAGTAGCCGCTAGGTCTGTCCAACCATGTGGTCCGAATTTGGTTTATCTCCTCATCCGGCTTCCTCTAGTTCCTCCCTTCTTCAGCTTAAGTGGTTGCATGCTTTTGTATATCCAAGTCAACTTTCATATTTCTCCCCATAAACAAATTTCCTTCATAAACTTCGTCAAGGTGAGTCCGATTGTTTATTCTTGTTTTTGTAGCGATGCCGATTCGAAGTCACGGGCAATTTCCCTTTCTACCCGGACAAAACAAGAGCCGGAGCGACCGAGCAACCTTCGGATTATGGAAAAAGGTATCGGAATTGGAATATCAAAGACAAACGTGATCCCGCGGTTGCCGTGGCGCCCAAGGTCGGAACACGCTAAGCGACCGGGGGCTGTATCTGATCGGGTCTGTTTGATGCATTTGATTAAGTGAAGGGAAGCTACACTAAAGGAACTGATAAACAAGTACTGCTTGTATTAGAGACTTGAAAGGCCCAAAAGATGATGTAAGAGTATTCAAAGGATGTAGGACCAAGGATACTAGCATTAATGTACAGGTTAAATATTTATGATGAAATGTGTGCTTCACTTATAGCCAGTTTTGGGAAGAATACTTTGAAAATGTATTTAGTACAGAATACTGGATACCTCAATCCAAATGTATTTTGTGGCGTATTCCGTTACGTGGTCCAGTCAGAGTACTGTATCCTGAGTACTTTGAATACTTTTACCGCATCGACTTGCGGTTAAATTATAGGGTAAAGCCGCAACGTAGGATTAAAAGCAGCTGTGTGTCTGCTTCATCGTCTGTTACGTGTTAATTTATCCGTGCGCCGCGTGCTGCCCGCGTCTAATTATAACGCATTTTCTTGTCCGATAACCAGGAAGTGCGCGTTGGCATGCTAGTTGCCGTTAGCTTTACCGTCACACCGAAACTCAGAGTTGTGAAAAGTGCTCATAAACTCGTCGTGGTGAATAATTAGGACGGAATCACGTACGGTGCATTGAAGGAATACTGCTTAATAATAAATTTATGCGTGTATTTTTTTTTTATTGGTGTAAGTCCAGCATTTAACACGTTTTGGTTTGGAACTGGGATCAGCTTTTTTAAACACAGCGTTGTAATTTAATGCCGTTTTTAGAAGTTTATACGTAAAAAGGTTTGAAACTGTAAAACTCAAATAAAAACCATTTCAAAGTAACTGTCGTAAAAACGTGAAAAACAGAACCAACAAGTTTTGACGTCAAGCTGCAACATAAGATTAAAAACAGCTTTATGTTTGTTTCATCTGTTATACATTAATATATCACTACAGTTGCTCAGTTGGTGGCGCGTTTGTCCACCAATTCAAAGGTTGGCGGTTTGATTCCCGCTCTCAACGTCAACATTATTGGTTGAGCGGGCAGATCCACTCGCCCACAGGTTGGCAGTGCGATTCCAGCTCCCACACATGAATGCTGTTGTTGTGTCCTTGGGCAAGACAGTTAACCCACCATGCCCCCAGCGTGTGTGAATGGGTGAGTGGTTCTTTGAGTGCCTTGAAGGTGGAAAAGCGCTATATGAAAATGTGCCCATTTACCATAATTGGAGAAGGAAAAAAAAAAAAAATCGGTATTCTTTTATTTTAGGAAAGTAACTGTACTCTGAATACTATCAAATGAAAAAGTAGCTGTACCGGAATACAGTTACTCATAATTCCCATTCTGAGTACGTGTTTTCGGTACATGTAATCGGTTACTTCCAAACACTGTTTATAGCAAAGAAGACTGGTTGAGTAAAATTAGGTTTGTCTTTTCTTGTCTTTTTTTTTTAGACACGATCACGGTTTGTGTCTCTCAAAAACAGAAGACATGTCCTTCTGAACCTCGAAGTAACATGCAGTACGATATATATAGAACTTAAGCGCGTCCATTATGCAGATATTTGTGGTTTTCAGGCCTTGTTTTTTTTTTTTGTTTTTTTTTCATTTTTACTTCTAAGCCGCCATATTAGTTTTGTCACAAATGCACAATGTTCCTCTGATTGGTTACTCCACCTGTCAATCACGTCTAAATACAGGATATTTTTAGGATTATTGAACTTAGACAAACTAAGCACTATAGAGTAAGATTTCACTTTTTGTGTTGCAATTAGACTATTTGCCTTAAAACTAGATATTAAGAAAAAATATGCAAGTGTCTATCAAAACTTGGTGATGAGCGTTTGCGATCGAGTGTCACCAATTTACAAACTAAAGCCAACCACCTTTTCTACATCAGCGATTTTCTCCAGAATCTATCAGGAGCTGTATATTGGTCCAACATGGCAACCAAACCAAAGAACTGAAATGAAACAATACAATGAATAGAATATTGTATCATTCTTTCCAACAAAGGTACTCTAAAGTAGTATTGTGTAACTTTTCTGGTGGAAGGTCCGCTTGTCTCCATGGAGATGTTACTGCTTGCGAAGTTAGACATTACAGGTCTGATCTGTGGAGAGGCGAGCCCGCTCAAAATACAGTGTTTTTTGTTGTTGTTGGGTTTTTTTTAAGTATTTTTCACCAATAAAAACAGCTGTACTTGAATAAGTGGAAGATAAAACCTCGCCAGAAAGTTACATAGTGCGGCTTTAAATCCCAGACAAACACAGACCCCGCTCTGTATCTGAAAGCACAGTCTTCCCTGGCCTATCTGTGCCGCGCGCTGGTCATCCGGGCTTTAGTATCTGCTTATCCCGCTCTGAAAGGGGGGAAAGCCGATCTCATTCCGGGTGTCAGCTGAGCGGGACCCCGAGGTTGTCTCTCATGGGGGGGTCGCTCCAGTGTCACTCTCGCTCCCACATCGGGTACTTAACCCACCCTGTGACCGTTTACCATATGGCAAAACAGGCTTGAAATTTGTCCTACTAGTGACTTGAAGGTACACTGACTTAAAGACCCTCTACCTTGTGGTCTTGAAGTCAAAAGGAGGGCAAAATTATAAAGTGTTTTTTTGGCCGATAATCAGGAAGTGCGTGTTAGCATGCAAAGTGTTGTTAGCTTTACCATCACAGCAAAACTCTGCACTGATCTTAGAGTTGTGAAAAGCCCTTTATAAATTCATCAAAGTGAATAGTTAGGATGTTCAGAATGCATAAGGCAAGTGAAGAATAACTTTGGACCACAGCAAAAAATATACCGTGAAAATGCGCGTTATGAGTGTCTATGAGTGTCCTCGCCTCTCCACGATCTGATCTGTAACTAGGCCTGGTCGCGTCACTTGCTTATGTCCGTGGAGATACATATGTTAATGCGGAACATTTTAGGCAAAGCAGCTCTCAATGGAGACAACAGCTTTAAGCCATGTTAGAATGTTGTTCCCTCCTCAAAAACACACCTGGAGTTGTGTTTTGTTTCATTCACACATGTTTGAGTAACCCTTTATTATTAGTCCGTCTACGTTTCCAAAGCTCAAAATGCTCTGTTCCACCTTGTGATGTCATGAAGCGGTAGTTTTCAGCTACATTTTACCTTTTGCTTAGTGAAGACCGGCAATTCCAGGGCTGAAATTA
>KN472352.1:6391-20872 GCA_000787095.1 Periophthalmodon schlosseri
GAGAGGGGGTAGAGAAGTGGGAGACAGCAACGAGAAAGATAGAGAAGAGGGGTAAAGAGTGAGATTAGAGAGAGAGAGGGAGGGTGACAGGAGAGAGAAAGAACTGAGAGAGAGAGTAGAGAAAGGGGAGAGAGTGGGATGAGAGAGAGAGAGAGGCGGCGTGGTCTGTCAGCAGTTGTTTGTTTGTCTCCACATAAACGACTGATGCATAATTTATGAAACAGACGAGAAGAATGTTAGTGAATGAGGGAGAGAGAGAAGAGGAGGTGAAGAGGAGGGAGAGAAAGAGAATAAGAGAGGACAAAACTGGAGCTGTATGGGAAATGGAGGGAAAATTCCACAGGACAAGAGCTGGAGAGAAGGAAGGAGAGAGGAAGAAAGAGGAGAGGAAAGAGAGAGAGAAGAGGAGGAAGAGTGGATAAAACAGGAGCCATGTTTGCCAAGTGAAAATTGAAGAGGACAAGAGCTGGAGAAACTGAGGGAGAGAGAAATGAGGGAGAGAGGGGGGAGAGAGGGGGAATGGAGCAGAGAGAAAAGGAGGTGAAGGAGAGGACAAAACAGGAGCTGTGTTTGAAAAGCGCAAATTGAAGAGGACAAGATCAGGAGAGAATGAAGGAGGAAGAGAGGAGAGATAGAGTGAGAGTGTGGAGAGGAAATAGAGAGAGAGAGTGAGTGTGAGAGAGAGAAAGGGAGAGAGAGGAGAGGAGGAGGAGGAGAAGCGGACAAAATAGGAGTTGTGTTTGAAAAGCGCAAATTGAAGAGGACAAGAGCAGGAGAGAAGGAGGCAGGAAGAGGAGAGGAGAGATGGAGGGACAGAAGAGGAATGAAAATCAGCCCCAGGATTCCACAGGCTGATGGAGGTGGGGCGACTGTGGAACAGAGTTTGAGTTGAAAATAGAATCTTTAATTATGAGTATTCAGAACACATATTCTCAGTACCTGTATTCAACACTGCGGAGGGGTGCCATGCTTATCGCCGTGGAGATGCTGTAGTTCAGTCTGGAATGTTCCACAGTATGGCATTACTCTTACATATGTTACGTTTGTTAGATTAGGGGTCTTTATATTGCTTTATAAATACAATACGAACATGCAATATAAACAACTCAAAAGGGTCGAATGCCGTATTGTGTAACATTCCAGGTAAAGCTATAGCATCTCCATGGAGACAAGTACGCCACTAGAAGAGTTACACAGTTTACCTTTAAGTAAATTCAATTCAACTTATCTCAAATTGATAAAAATGATAGGCAAACAGATAGATAAACAGTCCATGAAAAAAGTTCCGCAGTGTACCTTTAAGTCAGCTCTATTCAAAATGATAGACAAACAAACAGATCGTACAGAGTGGAACCATAGGCCTTCTGTTTCATCTTTAGCACCAGAACACTGCCAGAACTGAAACGTTTGGATTGGTCTGCCAAAGCCATTTTGAATCCTGTTTGAAGATGTTTGAAAAGCAGAGGCTGAAGAAGAAGAGCTGAGGAAGAGGAAAGTGCTGACAGAGAGATGGTGTGGTGGGTAAAGGGTTAAATCCGCAGAGGAGCAGCAGAAGAAGAGAAGAGCTGAGGAAGAGTAAAGTGCTGACAGAGAGATGGTGTGGGGAACAAAGGGTTAAATCCACAGAGGAGCAGCAGAAGAAGAGATGAGTCCATTGTTCTAAAGATCTCATTAATGAAGTCAAGTCTGGATGAAACAGAGATGTGGTGGTCTCACGTTCTCTCTGTGGAAGGTCAAGTCTGGATGAAACAGAGATGTGGTGGTCTCACGTTGTCTCTGTGGAAGGTCAAGTCTGAATGAAACAGAGATGTGGTGATCTCACGTTCTCTCTGTGGAAGGTCAAGTCTGGATGAAACAGAGATGTGGTGGTCTCATGTTCTCTCTGTGGAAGGGTCAGTGTTTGTGAAAGAAATCCACAAAATCTAGATCCACAGATGTTGAACCTGAACAGTGTTTGTTTAAGATCAGCTCCACAAACTCGTCATGTTAAGAGGAGGAGGGATGGACAGAGAAGAGGGCCTCAAAGTCCTCCACCTGCTCCACCAGTGAGCTGTACGTGAACTCCACTTTGAGACGTGTCCCCACCAGGCTCTTTAACAGGAGCTCCGGGTCTGTGCGGCCTGAGCCGCCATGTGGCTCCTCCAGGTGAGCCACACGCTCATCTTAGCCTGCCCCAGGACAAAGTTTATTAAAGGAGAGAGAGGAGGAGAGGACAGAGAGGAGGAGAAATGGAGAGAGAGGAGGGATGAAAGAGATGGCGAGAGAGGAGGAGAGAGAAGAGAAGAGGAAGAGAGAGAGTAGGAGAGAGAGGAGGAGAGAGAAGGAGGGATGAAAAGATGGCGAGAGAGGAGGAGAGAGAAGAGAAGAGGAAGAGAGAGAGGAGGAGAGAGAAGATGAGGAGAGGAGGAGAGAGAAGGAGAGGAGAGAGAGAAGAGGAGAGAGATGAGGAGGGATGATAGAGGAGGAGACAGAGGAGGAGGGATGGAGAGAGAGGAGGAGGGATGGAGAGACAAGAGGGGAGGTTGGGGAGAGAGAGGTGGAGAGAAGGAGGAGAAATGGGGAGAGAGGAGGGGAAATGAAGAGAGATGAGGAGAGATAAGGAGAGATGGAGAAAAAGGAGGAAAGAGGAGGAGAGATAAGGAGAGATGTAGAAATAGGAGGAGAGATGAGGAGGAGAGATAAGGAGAGATGGAGAAATAGGAGGAGAGAGGAGGAGAGGTGGAGACAGAGAATGAGGAAGTGAGGCTGAAATACGAGAAGGGTGACAGAGAAAGAGAGAAACATATGGAGAGAGAGAGAGAGGGATCAGCTACTTGTCTCCATGGAGATAGTTAAGTTCAGTGCCATACTGTGGAGCATTCCAGGCAAAGCAATAACACATATAGAGAAAATCTGGAATAGCGTGTCTTCCATGAGAAAAGTACCATATTGTACCTTTAATTGCACAGCCCTAAGAGATGGAGGAATGGATGGAGGGAGGAAGTGAGGGGGAGAAAGAGGTGAAGAGGTTTGACCTGCAGATAAGACTGTATTATGTCATCTTTTGTCCTCATCCGACCGGAGCATTTTGGGATTACGGATTTGGGAAGTCTAATCGTTCCGTGTAAACACAGCCACAACCTCAGTGGGATTTAAACTTAATACAGCGCCGAATCGGACGAGGGAATACTCCTCGGAAAACTAAAACTCACCCGAGAGGAAAACGGAAATGGGTTTAGTACAATGATACGAGGCAGACGCTATGATCTAAAGTGTCATTACATGGTTTAAATGTGAAATCCCCATGGCAACGCACAATAGACGGTAGTATGCAAATGTTGTTTACATCACTATGGGGGTATGTTACGTGTCTGTGTGTTAGATCTGAATGAGCCGATGGAGCTCCTCAGTGACGCTTGCTCCGGTTCAGGAAGTAAATTTTGCATTCATTTTTCCCATAAACTTTTCCAAACATTCAAATATTAAAAGTTCAAAGGCTAACCAGCTACGTGCTAACCAGCTACGTGCTAGCTAATATCCATAACTTGGTTGTTTTAAGTCCAAAAAGGCTGTTTAAAATGCAAGATTCAGCTAAATGCTGTAATAACTTTGTGGTTTCTAAAGTTTCAGATTTTAACAGATTTTAAATAAAACTATAGTTCTTGTGTCATTAGTTCTACGTAGCTAATTAACTCTGAGCAGCTTTCAAACTTTTAATATTATTTTTTTCAGAATGTATGAGAAAAATGAATGGGAAATTTGGTTCAGGAACCGCAGGGCGTTTGGCTCATTGAGGCTAGCAGTTACAGGGGCCAATTTAGAGCCCAGTTCCATATTTGGAATTCTGAACATCGACCATGAGTGTCATAGCAACCAAAGAGCCATTCTAAACCGAGCCTGCTGAAGGTACACGCCCCATTCTCGCCCGCACCACTGGTTTAGCACAGAGTGGCTGCTTATCAACGCTGTCAATCAAAACTGTTGCTAATGCTAGCGGGGGCGAAGACGCTTCCTGATTTGTCTGTTATTAATGTTCATATCTTAATTATGGAGTCAATAGTGAAATAAAAACCCCAGGATCATGTAGAGCGGGTTTAATACAACATTTTAAGTGATGAGCCTGACAGCAGCAGTTACAGAGAGAGGAGCTGGAAGTGCGCCCATGCTCACTTCCTACTTGGGTCGCGGCGGCTAGCGGGTTAGCGATGTCCATTTATATAAACAGTCTGTAGTTGAGCTCCATAAACTACCATAACTGCCTATTATTTATTGTCTGTCAAATGTTATTTTAATAATAATTTTAATTTATTTTAAATATCTGCTTTTTATGTTTTGACAAGTGACAAGCAAAATATTATGTGTTATGAAATACTTCACACCTAAACCATTTGGAACAGCTGCGAGTTCGGCTCTTTTGGGCTAGTGTGAAAACCCGGAATGAAATACCGGACCGAGACCAGATCCAGAAGCTGTTCTCGGTTCTTCAGTCCGGGTCTGGGTTTGAAGTGAATCCAGTGTGGTTTGCTTGTAATGTGAACGCTAACTGGGGGATGGAGAGATGGAAAGAGGAAAGATGGAAAGAGAGGAGGAAAGAGGAGAGATTGAGAGAGGAGAGATGGAAAGAGAGGAGGAGAGGGGTGAAGTGTAGAGAGATAATGATGCAGAGAGGCGTAAATAAGAAAGGGGTGACAGAGAAAGAGAAACATGGAGAGAGAGAAAAGTTACACAGTGCAGCTTTAAGTCTCTCCATGGCCCAGCACCAAAGTAAATCTCCCTCATGTTTGTGCCATATGAACCATCTCACACTCTGAGGACTTCAGGGACAAGCCTCCTGCTGGTGCCCAGAGTCAGGACTAAACCAGGACTAAACCAGGACTAAACCAGGACTAAACCAGGGGAATCAGCATTTCAGTTTTATGCATTGAAACCTGGAACAGTCTTCCTGAAGATGTGAGACAGGCCTCGTCATGTTTAAATCCAGGCTCCAAATGGTTCTGTTTAGCTGTGCATATGACTGAAAGGTTTTTAATCTGCACTCTTCTCTTTTAATGTTAAATTTGTGATGATTATTTATGTTTTGATTAGTTGTATTGTGATTTTAATGTCTTTCTTATTGTGTAAAGCACTTTGAATTACTCTGTGTACTTTGACTAATGTGTGAAAATGACTGTTGTTTACAGCATGTCCTGTTTTATCTTCACCAAGTCCTCACATTAAAACACTCAACTCTCTCACCCCTCCCCCCACCTCTGCTCTCTCTCCTCCCCCCTCCTCCTCTCTCTCTATAATAACTTTTCACCCTCGTTCAGAGGGATGTGTTGTGGTCATATAGATCGGCCTGACCCCACTTAACCCCCGGGGCGACAGTGATCCCGAGGAAACTAGAAAACTGAACAGAGCGGCGCATTAACAAGGCCGCTATCAAAACTGTAATCACTCCTGAGCCGGGTCACACGGGTCAAATGCAGATGCTTATACAGGTTATACATACGGGTTATACATACGGGCTATACATCAGTGAGAGGACAGAGGGAGAGGTAAAAGAGGAGTGTCTGACTGTGTTATTATAAAGAGATGGAACACACACTTTACAGACGCTGTTTCCTGTATCTGTCATAATTATAAAAGTGCAGTGTAAAGTGCAGAGAGAACATAGATTCATAGGCACATTTTCATAGAGATGGATTTTGGATTTGTTTGCATGGAAGGGCATCTGACAGGTGACAGGGACAGACAGGTGACAGGGACAGACAGGTGACAGAAACTGACAACAAGAAGAAACGCATTATTAGATAAACTATGTTTCTGTCGTTTACCTCCTCCACTCCTCCAAACATGTCATATTGTCCATTAGTCTCCATCTCTTCCCTCTTCTCCTCTCTCTTTCTCTCCTCTTCTCCTCTCTCTGTCCTCCTCTCTCTTTCTCTCTTCCTCTCCTCTCTCTCTTCTCCTCTCTCTTCTCCTCTCTATTGTTCATACACCATTACATTATCCTTTCCTAAACACCTGTACATCCCCCTCTTCTGTCGCTGTAATCATTACAATCATGCTCTCTTTCTCTCCTCTCTCTCCTGCTCCTCTCCTCTATCCCACTCCCCTCTCCTCTTCTCTTCTCTCTTTCTCCTCTCCTCCTCTCTCTGTCTCCTCTCCTCTCTCTGATCCTCTCTTCCCCCCTCTCTCTTCCTCTCTCTTCTCCTCTCTATTGTTCATACACCATTACATTATCCTTTCCTAAACACCTGTACATCCCCCTCTTCTGTCACTGTAATCATTACAATCATCCTCTCTCTCTCTCTCTCTCTCTCTCTCCTCTCTCTCTCTCTCTCTCTGTCCTCCCTGTACATCCCCTTCTTCTGTCACTGTAATCATTACAATCGTCCTCTCACTGTCTCTCTTCTGTCTCCTCTTCTCTCTCTCCTCTCTTTCCTCCCTCTTCTCCTCTCTCTCTCTCTCTTTCTCTCTCTCTCCTCCCTGTACATCCTCCTCTTCTGTCGCTGTAATCATTACAATCATCCTCCCTCTCTCCTCTCTCTCCCTCTCTCTCCTCCTCTCTCTCTCTGTCCTCCCCTCTCTCTCTCTCTCCCCCCTCTCATTTCTCATCACACAGGGTTAAAGCCTCACTGTGGGACAATTACTCACATTAGAACAGGGTTAAAGCCCCACTGCAGGACATTTCCTCACATTAGAACAGGGTTAAAGCCCCACTGTGGGACATTTCCTCACATTAGAACAGGGTTAAAGCCCCACTGCGGGACATTTCCTCACATTAGAGTCTCCTCTCTCTCTCTCCCTCTCTCTCCTCCCTCTCCTCCTCTCTCTCTCTGTCCTCGCTATGCATCCTCCTCTTCTGTCATTGTAACCATTACAATCATCCTCCCTCTCTCTCTCCTCTCTCTCCTCCTCTCTCTCTCCCCCTCCTTGTACATCCCCCTCTTCTGTCATTGCAATCATTACAATCATCCTCCTTCTCTCTCTCCTCTCTCTCCTCCTCTCTCTGTCTCTCTCTCTCTCTCTCTCCTCCCTGTACATCCTCCTCTTCTGTCGCTGTAATCCGTTTGATGGACAGAATCATTAGCACAAGCCCTGGCGTCGTCATGGAGACGGCGTAAACATGGCGGATTAGCAGCATTTGTTTAGTCAGATTGTAAAGCCCTGTGTATCTGCTCTGGTGTACACAGTGTTCTACTTTTACTCTCACTTTGAGTATTTTTACTGTAGTATTTGTACTGGAGTTTACATAACCCCGGTGTTTACATTTATTATGTCAATGAGACTCGTAAAAAGATGAAATGAATCGTAAACATTGGCAAAAATTCAACGCGTACAATTATTCAAACAGAAAACCGTGTAATATTACCCTATGGGGTATTAAAGAGGGGGCATTTGACTTCTGTGGGGTATTAACTGTGACACATGACATATTTAGATCACCATGTTTCCTTTTACTGTTTTGAAAATGCTATATTCACCCAAAACAACATATTAACATGTTTAATAAGTTACACTTTTGTTTTTTTTGACACTCTGAGTCTCCACTTTCTTTCTCCTCCCTCTCTCTGTCTCCTCCTCTCCTCTTTCTCTCTCTTCCTCCCTCTTTCCAACTCCCTCTCTCCTCCCTCTCTCCTCTTATTGTTCAGTTTTTAGACGTGGACAATCATGAGATGTTGTATTCAAAGTTGAAGAAACAAGTGGTGTATTGAGTCAGTCCCTTATAAATACATTTTATACAGTGTCGTTCTGACAGATAGCAGGGAGAGAGGGAGAGAGGGAGAGAGAGGGGGGAGTGAGAGGGGGCGGGGGACAGCGGGGGCACAGCGGGGGGAGGAGGGCTGTGATTGGCTCCCGCAGCGACTGTTGTGGGTGACATTTACTGAGAGCAGAGACACACAGCTGACCCACTGAGAGGCTGTGGTCCGTTCTATCTGTGTTTGTCCAGTGGAGACAGAGAGGAGGGAGGCGTCTGGGGAGAGGGAGGGCATCATGGGCATACAGATGAACCACAGAGACGCTATAGTCCAAAGCGTATACCACAGTCCGTATTCAGTGGGAGGGAGGTGTCTGGGGAGGGGGAGAGCAGGGCTGGTGTACACATAACCCACCAAGAGCCAAGTGCGCACGTGTCCAAGGGAGGTGAGGGAAGCGTCTGGGGAGTGGGAGGGCATCATGGACACACAGCTGACCCACGGAGAGAGGTTATAGTCCAGTGAATCTGTGAAGAGCAGGGAGGAGGTGTCTGGGGAGGGGGAAAGCAGGATGGGGTGTTAAGCTGACCCACTGAGAGGCTATGGTCCAATCTATCCGTGTGTGTTCAGGGAGGGAGAGGGAAGCGTCTGGGGAGTGGGGGGGACCTGGACGGGGTGCACAGCTGACATACAGAGAGAGGCTATAGTCCAGTGAGTATGTGTTCTGAGAGAAGGGAGGAGGCGTCTGGGGAGGGGGAGACTCCACCGACACACAGCTATAGTCCAGTGCTTAAGCATGTGTCCAGGGGAGAGGAGGGAAGCGCCTGGGGAGGGGGAGACTGGGCTGGCGTGCGGATCATCTGCAGAGATTCTAATAGTCGTCTATGTCCAGAATAAAGCAAAGGGAGTTTGAGTGTGGCGCTTAAAAGTTCGGGTTTTTAAATCTATTTTTGTTATATTTTTTTCGTTATTCACAGTTATCTCACAAATACACAAACGAGAACAGTCTGATATATCTTTGTACACATCAAAAAAAAAAAAAAAAAAAAAAAAAAAAAAAAATCAAGATACTGAACAAAATATCTTGTGCGGACGTGGACGGGGATTATCAGACAAAGAAAGCTGATTTTTTTTTTTCCATCTTTAGCCACAGCTGCCCCGGGGCAAACTGACAGAGGTACACAGTACATGACAGTCATTCTGTGCCCACCATCATTCACAAAAGCAAGATGGGGGAAGTGTCTTGCTCGAGGACACATTGATAATATAAAACAGTAGTGGAGATCAGACCCCCCTCTTCATTTTTGTTCACAATGGTTCAAGCTGCGTTAAGGCGAAAGTGGCTCAGTTGGTAGAGCGTTTGCCCGCTGATCCGAAGGTTGGCCGCGCTCAGTGTAAACATCCGCTGACCCACACGTAAGATTCCAGCTCCCACAGATGAATGCTGCCGTTGTGTCCTTGGGCAAGACACTTAACTTATGAATGTGTGTGTGAATGGGTGAGTGGTTCCTTGATGTAAAGCGCTTTGAGCCTTGAAGGTGGAAATGTGCTGTATAAAAATGTGACCATTATTTGTACCTATCGCAAGCCTGAACAGAGAGTCTGGAAGGGCATCTGACTTAATAACTACACTCCCTCAATCATGCAATTTTCAATTTCAAACCTGCAAACAACCTCAACTATAGTTTAGTTTCAACACCCAGGTTTCTAACATGTCTTCTGCTCAAGCCAGTGCAGTATTTGTACCTGTCCTAAGCCTGAACAGAGAGTCTGAAAGGGCATCCGGCTTAAAGGACCCGTATTACGCTGTTCTCTGATCTCTGTTCTAATGTTATTTCCTCATCACTAACAGACCTGGAGTTGTGTTTTGTTTCATTCACACATGTTTAACACACAAACCCTGCATATTTAGGCTGAGTTCTTCTCTCAAACAGAAAACACTCTGTTCCACCTTGTGATGTCATGTGGTGATACAGGAAGTGCTCCACTGTGTTTTTAAACTCCACACACCTTCACTAGAATCATTTGGATCATTTCAGTCCAGGTATTGCCAATCTGTACTGTACTAAAGGTAAAAGGAGCTGTTCACTTGAAAACTAATACTTCATGACATCACAAGGTGGAACAGAGTGTTTTGAGCTTTGGAGATGTAGACAGACGAAGAATAAAGTGTTACTCAAACATGTGTGAATGAAACAAAACAGAATAAAGTGTACTCAAACATGTGTGAATGAAACAAAACACAACTCCAGGTATGTTTTTGAGGAGGTAGCGGCTTTATAACACGATTTAAAGCTCACAGGAGTCAGTTTGTGTGATACAGGACCTTTAATAACTACGCTCCATCAGTCATGCAAATCTTTATATAGGAGGCCATTGATTTTCTATTTGAAATGTGCAAAGACCAGAAGAACTAACAGAAGAACAGAACACTGGGGTTTAAATATTTATTCATTCCTCCTCAGAGTTCAGTGCTGTTCCTGATTGTGCACTTTTGCTCCACTGCTGTGTTTGTGATGGAGTACTTTTAAATGAGAGGAGACGGAGCAAACGTCTGGCCTGGTTTGGAACGGCTTTGGTTCTGTGAGGCCTGATACATAAATAACACCTGTGTTTAAGAGACGTACGTGTTTTACCTACAACAATGTGATTCTTGTTTTATTTTGCCAGTTCAGAATTCAGTGTTTTTTTTCAGTTCTTCTGGACGTGTTTAAAATGTGACTTTGAACAGAATTTTAATATTTTAACATAAATCACTAATCACAATTGCAGTGCTCGTCAGAAAAAAATGCAATAATATTCGCAAATCAATCAGCTCTAATCTACATCTAAATTAATAAGTAGTAACAGTAGTAGTAGTAGCAGTAGCAGTAGTAGTAGTAGTCACAGTAATAATAATAGTAGCAGTATTTGCAGTATTAGTAGTATCTGTATGTGCAATGGACAGATCAGTGGCTCGTACGTTGTCGTCTGCTGGTCCTAAAGATGGATGGTGTGTTTATGAAGAACGCTGCAGCTCGAGGCCGAAACAAGGAGACCAGACCGGAGAGATGACACGCGGAGGAGACAAGGAGACAAGCGAGGAAGTAGGAAAGATGGATGAGGAGACGAGGGAGGAAAGGATGAGAAGGAGAGAGTGAAGGTTGGGTGGGTTTTGGTCAATGGCCACTAGAGTTTGGAGATACGACGGTGTCTGGAGTTTTCTACTGAACACAGCCGAAACATGGCTCCATGAAATGATTTTCTCATCCATCTGACAGATGTTAAACTGGATTTTATTTTCATTTTAATAAATGCATATTCCACCAAAGCCCAGGTGCCCAGGTCAGAGTTACGTTATTTTAATGAAATAGTCTTAAAGGACCAGTACCTGATTTTCTCCCATGTGTTTGAGCAAAATGTGTCTCACCCCCGTACACATCTATCGTATAAACAGCTCTTGAGGTCAGAATAAGTCCTGTGTGTACTGTCTGTGTCTAATTATGAAGAGTTTTACTGTCCGATAATCAGGAAGTGTGTGTCAGCATGCTAGTTGTTTTGTTGTCAACATTTCTACAGTAGTAGTAGTAGTAGTAGCAGTAGCAGTAGTAGAAGTATTAATGTCTGTGCAATGGAGGGACAAATTGTCTCTGTTCTTTACAGATATATCGTATAAACAGCTCTTGAGGTCAAAATAAGTCCTGTGTGTACTGCCTGTGTCTAATTATAAAGAGTTTTACTGTCCAATAATCAGGAAATGCGTGTTAGCATGCTAGTGGTTTTGTTGTTAACATTACCGCGAGAGGCAAAACTCTGCTCTGGTCTCTGAGAGTTGTGAAAAGTGCTTCTAAACTCATCGCTGTGAGTAATCAGGATGCTCTGAATGTATAAGGTCAGTGAGGAGCAACTCTGGACCACTGCAAACTGAAGAAATGAACTAGTTCTGTTTTTCATGTTTTAAAACAGTACAAATCAGGAACAGAGACTTTACATTCAAGTTCAGTTAAACAAAACCACACATTTTGCCCTTTTGACTAAATTTGAAAAAGGAAATGAAAAATGAAGTAAAAATGAACAGCCAAAATAGACAGAAAAAATCCGGAGTTGCTGTTGAAATCCTAATGAATGTGATATTTCAGAGCGTTTCTGCAGAAACACAAACACTCTTCACGGATTTAAAATGATGAAGTTTGAGTTTTAAAACGAAAGATCCAGGACTCGGCTTGTTAAAAAGGCACTGATGGATTCTCCTTGTCAGAAATCGCACTCACAACCAAAACAAACACACACGGAAACACCGACTCTATGAGCTCATCACCACGTTTCACTCTCTCCTCTTATACTTGGGTCTGTGATCCATGTGCTTTTATGATGGGAGGAGATGGAGGAGAGGAAGCGGAGGGGGGGAGAGATGGAGCACGGATGAAGGAGAGGAGGAGGAGAGAGGAGGAGATGGAGGAGAGGAATAGGAGAGCTGGAAAGATAGGAGGGGAGGAGGAGGGGGAGGAGGAGGAGAGATGGCGCACGGATGAAGGAGGAGGAAAAAGGAGATAGAGGAGAAAAAGGGGCAAGATGAAGGGGAGAGGAGAGATGGAGGAGAGGAAGTGGAGAGGGAGAGATGGAGAGATAGAGGCAAGGGGAGGAGAAATGGAAGAGATGAGAGGAAGAGAAGAAGAAGAGGAGGTAGAGAGGGGAGGAGAGATGAAAGAGTGGAGGAGAGGAGGAGGTGAGATGATGTGAGAGAGGAGAAGAGAAGGAGGAGAAGGGGAGGGGAGGGGAGATGGAAGCAAGGAAAGAGATAGAGGAGAGTGGAGGAGAAATGGAAGAGATAAGAGAAAGAAGAGGAGGAAGGAGGAGAAGGAGAGATGGTGGAGAGGGGAGAAAAGATTGAAGAAAGGAAAGAGATGAGGAGAGATGGAACACAGATGCAGGAGAGGAGAAGTAGAGCAAGAGGGGAGGTGGAGAAGAGAGAAATAGAGGGAGAGGAGAGGAGGAGGAGGAGAGAAAGAAAGAGGGATAGAGATAGATGGATGAGAGAGAGAAGGAGGAGAGCAGGAGAGATGGAGATGGATTATAAGAAACCAAAACACAAAGTTGTGGTTTTGTTTCCGGGCGATAGTTCTCTCTGGACTTTCTCTTGTTCTTTGTTTTTTGTGCAAATCAGATGAATATTTAACACGAAAAGCAAAAGAAGAAAGGATTTAGTGTGAGACTAAATCTGTATTTGTTCATGACGCCGATGATTGACGTGAACTCATGAAGTGACTCAGGTTCAGTCACACGTCTCTACAAAAGAGTGAGTCAATACAGGAGGAGACAGGAACACTGGGAGAACATGCACACACCACTCAGACAGATCAGGGAGTCTAACCCACGACCTCCTGGTGAGAGGGAGGAGACAGGAGCACAGGGAGAACATGCACACACCACTCAGACAGATCAGGAGTCGAACCCACAACCAATTTTATATCAAACTGAACAATGAAAATAGAATATAAAGTGGTATCAGAGTGAGGCAGTACTCCTCCAGCCTCATCCTGTTTTTCATACATCTGTCTGTGATTGGTTTAAATGTTTTTAATTGGTCATGTGATTGACCCTTGACCTCCTGTGTTAAAGTGGATATCGTTGATGATACTGGAAGATTTGCTGGATCGGATATCGGCTCCCAAATATCGGTTCAGTCGATATCTTGGTTGGAAACTAACAGAAACATAACACGTTTGGAGCAGATCTGTCTTATTTTATTTTTGTTTAAAGGAAATAAATGATGCTTTTAGGGCGACAGTGGCTCAGTTGGTAGAGTGTTTGTCCTCTGACCCCGTTTGAATCCCGCTCTCCACATAAAAAAAAAAAACATAATTGGTAGAGCGGTCAGATCCACTGACCCGCAGGTTGGCGGTGCGATTCCAGGTCCCGCAGATGAATGCTGTCGTTGTGTCCTTGGGTGAGGTCATTCGTAGATCCTGGTGAGGTCATTTGTAGATCCCGGTGAGGTCATTCGTAGATCCTAGTGAGGTCATTCGTAGATCCTGGTGAGGTCATTCGTAGATGGTTGTGAGGTCATTCGTAGATGGTTGTGAGGTCATTCGTAGGTCGTAATGTGGCTTCTCGGAGCACAGATGAAATACCTTAAGTGCATTTGGGTGTAGTTTCTATCCGGAGGATCTGAGCTGTCAGGAGCCCGGGACACTCTGGGCCAAACTGAATTGGCCTAAGGTAAGTCCTGAGGCTACAGCTGCTGTGAAACGCTCCAGACATGTCTCTATACAAGAACATCACTTTAAATACAGCGCGGTACCTCCAGATAGAACAGGCGCCTGTATAACTCTATGGGAGTCACTGTTTTGTTTTGGGGACTGACTTCACAAACTTGTGACTGAATTCTCTGACAGAAATGATGCTTTTGTGATTCAATAATGCCCCGCCCTGTGTCCTGATGCCAGCGTGAACTGACAGAGAACCTTTTTAAATCAGTCCTATTGTGTTTGTGTCTCTATAGTTATAATCTGTGGATCATTATGTTATACTTTACACATTTTAAATCACAATATTCATCTAAAGCGACTTAATAAAAGAAACAAGACCGCTGACTTCCGCGTTAGAAAACTGTGGTGCCCAGTGGGAGCTGACGTTGCTGTAAACGTCATCACAACAAAGCACCGCATGCTGTCGGCGCCCCCTATGGACAGCTGCACATCACACTAGCGAGCAGCCCATTTTTTTTTTCATTTGTACCAAAATGACTACACGATGCTCCCGAATCCTACGAGTATCATCGATTAAGAAAATAAAATAAATAAAACTGGAGAAGGAAGTGTGTACGTCACAGTGGGCGTGT
>KN472352.1:33217-44013 GCA_000787095.1 Periophthalmodon schlosseri
CCTGGAATTGCCAATCTCTACTGAACTAAAGGTAAAAGGAGCTGTTGACTTGAAAACTACCACTTCATGACATCACAAGGTGGAACAGAACATTTTGAGCTTTGGAGATGTAGACAGACTAATAATAAAGAGTTACTCAAACATATGTGAATGAAACAAAACACAACTCCAGGTATGTTTTTGAGGAGCATTAGAACATGACTTAAAGCTCACAAGAGTCAGTTTTGTGTAATATAGGACCTTTAATATGTAATACAATGATAATTAAATAATAATAAAAAAGCAGTTGTTAAAATATCTGTTTACTTACACACTGCACTGGAAACAAGACTATTATCTGGGCAAAAATGTGAAATGATATACATAGATTTGTGAACACCGCGCTGACAATTACATAAAACAATGATTTTTATAAAATTCTGTGTGAAGTGCGTAAACTCCACAGAAGAGCACACCTTGTTCCAGTCAGGCAGTGTCCTGAGCCCGAACTCAACAAACAAACTCAGAACGCTCACACTGTTCTTAAAGGCGCCGTTTTGCAGCTCGATAAAACCATTTCTACTTTTCTCCATTCAGGTGTTTGCCAAAAATTACTTCAAAGTTGTACATTGGCCTTGATTACAGAAATTAATACAGGGATGTTTAAGTTCTGCTTAAATCTAGAACTGTTGAAAAATGCTGTAAAAATGATCCCAGTGATACATGGGCAGTGTGTTATAATGACTCACTGAGGTTAGACCATAGACTGTATATAAATGAACATAGCTAACCTGCTAACGCTGCGCTCCAAACAGGAAGTGAGCATGGACGCACTTCCGGCTCCTTCATCTCCATTTCGCTTTACATTGGAAAACTGTCACTCAGGATTAGCTCCTTCCCCATCACAAAACCATCATTAGCTCCTCCCCTTTTTCCACAAAACCATCATTAGCTCCTCCCCTTTTCACAAAACCTTCTTTAGCTCCTCTCTGTTTCACAAAACTCACATTAAAAACAGAGGAAATGAAATGGAATTCCTCAAAATGAAAAATGAATCCAGCGCCTGGCTCACACATGGCTCTAGGGGGCGCCGTTCAGCTGACATTTGAGGAAAAAGACAATATTATCTCTGCTGTTTCTGTGAGGAGAGAAAGAAAGGATTGTGTCTGTGTGTGTAATGTATAGGAAAGGAGTGAAGGGTCATGTGTTTTATAGAGAGAGAGGGATGAGAGAGGGATGAGAGATGAAGGGAGAGAATGGGTGAGCAAGAAAGGGGAGAGGGTAAGAGAGAGAGAGGGTGGGGGGAGGGTGAGAGAGGGAAGTGAGCAAGAAAGGAGAGAGGGGAAGAGAGAAGGGAAAGAATGAGGGGGGGAGCAAGAATGGATGGGGAGACAGGAAAGAAGGGAGAGAGAGGAGAGGGTAGAGGGAGAAGAGAGTGGCAGAGAGGGAGGAAAGAGGAGAGAAAGAGCGGGACAGTGAAAAAGAAATGAGACTGATAAACAGGGTAGAGAGAGAAAAGATGATGAGGCACGAAAGAAGGGAGAGAGGGAGAGAAAAAAGGAGGGAGTAGAGAGATGAAGAGAGAGGGGGTGAAAATAGGTAAAAGGTAAATGAGAGGGGAGAGGTGGAAAGTAGAGATGGTATAAAAGACAGAGACTAAAGAAGGGAGAGAGAGAGAAAGGAGAACAAATGGAGAGGATGGAGAGAGCAGAGATGGGGAGGGAAGATGAGAAAGAGAGAGGAGAGGGTAGAGACAAGAGCTGGGGGGACAGGAAAGAAGGGAGAGAGGAGAGAGAGAGAAATTAAAGGAGAGAGTGATGGGGTAGAGGTGTGGAAAGAGGAGAGAGAGAGAAGAGAGAGAGAGAAATAGAGAGGGGTTTAGGAGTGAAAAAAAAGAGGAAAGTGGACAGAAAGAGTGGGACAGTGAAAAAGAAATGAGATGGATAGACAGAGAGAGAAGAGATGATGAGGCAGGAAAGAAGGGACAGAGGGAGAGAGAAAGATGAAAGGAGAGGAGGTGAACAGAGGTAAAAGATAAATGAGAGGTAGAAAGTAGAGATGATATAAAAAGAGAGAAAAAAGAGATTAAAGATGGGGAGAAAGAGAGGGGGGCAAGTGGAGAGGATGGAGGGACATGAAAAAAGAGGTATAATCTCATCACTGCTTTTTCTGTGAGGAGAGAAACGAAATGATTTTGTCTGTGCCATTTATCAGAAAACGACTGAAGGATCATGTGTTTTAGAGAGAGAAAGAGAGGGATGGAATGAAAGGAGGGAGAGGAGAGCGGGAAGAAGAGGAGAGAGAGAAAAGTGAGGAGACAGGAGAGAGAGAAAAGAGAGAGTGACAGACAGAGTAGAGAAATGAGAGAGAGAGGAAAGAAGGCAGAAGGAGTGATAGGGATAGAGGGGGATAGAAAGAAGAAAGAGAATGAGAGTAAAAGAGAAATCGGACTGTGGACAGGAATTTTCTGCATAAATAGTCGTTTTTTGGATGAACTCCCCCTGCAGGTGTAGTTTTGTGAGTGCAGTTTGGCTCAGATACATAGAGAATAGTTTTGAGAGCTTTTGCCACGCCCCTTTTGAGTCGACCAATCGGTGGGCAGCACATGACTTTAGTCCAACGAGAGTTTCTTTAGTCGACACAGAGCTCCAACAGTCTGTGTTTTATCTGTTTCTGTGCCATAACGTGAGCCTGGTCCATATAAAGCTGTGTCCCCGAGATCTGAGCGGCTCAAAGTGTGAAAGAACAGAACAAGGACATTCGTCTGTCTCTCTGCAACCCCTTTCCCCATCTGTCTCCCTTTCTCTCTCTCCTCTCCCCCTTCCTATCTATTTCTCCTGTTCTCTCTCTTTCTCTCTCTCTCTCTCTCCCCCTCCCTCCCAATGAATTTCTCCTCTCTCCTTGTCTCTTTCTCTTTCTCTCTCCCTCTCTATTTCTGCTCCTCCCTCTCTGTCTCTCCTTGTCTCCCTCTCTCCCCTTCTCTCTCTCCCTCTATATTTCTCCTTGTCTCCCTCTCTCCTTGTCCCCCCTTCTCCCCCGCTCCCTCCATTTCTCCTCCACATCTTCCAGTCTTCTCTTCCTCCTCTCTCTCTCCCCCTCTCCCTCCCTCTCTCCTCCATGTCTTCCAGTCTGCTCTTTCTCCTCTCTCTCTTCCCCTCTCCCTTTATCTATCCTTAACGTCCTCCAGTCTTTTCTTTCCCACTCCCCCCCCCTCTCCCTCCCTCTCTCCTCCATGTCTTCCAGTCTGCTCTTTCTCCTCTCTCTCTTCCCCTCTCCCTTTATCTATCCTTAACGTCCTCCAGTCTTTTCTTTCCCACTCCCCCCCCCTCTCCTCCACATTCACCAGTCTTCTCTTCCTCCTCTCTCTCCTTCTCCCTCTCTCCTTCACGTCCTCCAGTCTTCTCTTCCTCCTCCCTCTCTGCCCTTCTCCCTCCCTCCCTCCCTCCCTCTCTCCTCCACCTCCTCCAGTCTTCTCCTCCTCCTCTCTCTCTTCTCTCATCTTTTATTCATGTCTGTCCCTCACAGTCAGGCTTTGGGCTTGGTCAGAATAATCTCCCTGTTTTCTTTTAAAATGGTCAAAGTTCGTTTCATCTTTTGACATTTTCAATTCAAAATTTCCAGTTTCCAAAACGAAATCCCCCAATAATGATTTTTAAAAAGATGAACTCCGGGCCACACTGAGCCTTACTATTCTCAGAAATCAAATGGGAAAATATGAAGGGATTTAAGATTTGTGTGTTCAATTTGAAATGGATTTTAGTATAAAAATTCAATTTTTAGATTAAAGTTACCAGTTACCATGGTGACACAGGGCACACATTAGCAAACAGCCAAAAAATGTTTTAAATTTGTCTAAAAACTCAAGAAAAAATACAAAAAGGACTTAAAGAGCACATTCTCAAGAGCCTGTGATCAATCCAAACATTCATGGTCCTGTTTAGGAGGAGACTAACTGAAAAACTGTTGGCTAATGCTAGCTAGCTTGTGACTGTAATGTTATTCGAGAGGGACTTGTTTAACAGCACAAATCAACTCACCTGTTGTAGTTCAGATAAGTCAGTTCTTTACAGCCAGGTTGTGTTAAAACAAAGGTAAGATTTAAGTCTAATAAAGCTTCAGACAGAGTAGTGCCTACAGTTAGCATCACACCCCCAGGGAATGTTGATGAAACCAGCTGCAAAGTATTAAAACAGTACTTTGACTTCAAATTTAACGCAGACGTGTATTTTTGCCTTTAAAAAAAACGAGAGTGGGCGCTTAGGGTTAGGGTTAGTAATGCTATCAATCAAACCTGTTGCTAACGTTAGCGGGAGCGGGAGTGAAATAAAAACTCCAGGATCATGTAGAGCGGGTTAATGTGAACATTTTAAAACCAAAATGACGAGACGGCGGGAGTGGGGACCAGACTGATATCCTCTGTGTAAAAAATACAGAGAGACAAATGTGTAAACCAAATTCTAACATGGATCTATATGGGAAATAAATCATACCACCTTAAAAACTCACAAATCACTGTGTCAATACTCCTCATACATCAGCACTTGAAGCACTACTGCACACCCACCAACACAAGGTCACGCCAGCCATCCCCTGACCTTTGAACTTTGACCTGTGAGAGTGAGGGCTGCTCTTTATTTAAATGTCTCTCCGCAGATCGATAAAGAATATGACCGCGTGTCCCCATGGCGACGTGAACGTATGTAGCAGCGCGGGTGTGGGCCACTTCATCTGTGCTTCCTGAAGGTCGATTTTAACATAAAAATCTATCGGCGGGTTAAAGATTTCGTGCAGTTTTATAGTTCGATATATTTCATCTGGAGTTTCAGAATAAATGAAATGGCTTAATCCGTTTTTATAAATTATACAGGTGTAAAATAAATTCCACCATGTAACGTTATAACATTTTAACTTACTGTTTCAGGTGACATTTTGAGGACTTTTCGCCATTCAAAAGATATAATATTTTGAATTGAATTGAATCATACCCGGACGACTGAGGGACTACACATCTTTGAACTGAATTGTTAATTACTATGGCAACAGTGCTCATTTCTGATCATTCTGAAACCCACGCATAGGCATAGACAAGAAGCACCCACAGCGTTCGGCTCCAGTTAAATGAAGCTCATCGAGGCTAGAGCAGTTATAGGGGCCAATTTGAAGCCAAGTTCCATATTTGGAATTCCGACCGTGAGTATCATAGCAACCAAAAAGCCAATCCGGAGCGAGGCTGTTGAAGGTAACGCCCCTTTCTGCCCGCACCGCTGGTTTAGCCGGGAGTGAGCACTTAGCAATGTCAACCAAACCTGTTTCTAACGCAAGCGGGAGCGACCTCAGGGAAAGAAGGTGCCTGATTTGTCTGTTATTAATGTTCATATCTTAATTTACAGACACAATAGTGAAATAAAAACCCCAGGATCATGTAGAGCGGGTTAATACGAACATTTTAAGACCAAAATGACGAGTCTGACAGCAGCAGGCCGGAGTCTGTGGAGCCAGAAGCACATACTCACTTCCTGTTTGGAATTCCAGGTCTGATCAGTGCATAGTTTTGTTATGTCCTTAAGCAAGACACTTCACACACATTGTCTAGTATGAAAGTGGAGTGTTGGTGGTGGTCAGAGTTGATTGACAGGTTAATAATCTGTTTTTTTTGGTTGTATTTTTCTGTGTTTGAACAGGGCGTCCATGAACAGGAGAGTCTGAGTGCCGTTGTTGGGCTCTCTCATTAGCTTTACTACCAGGGAGTGTGGAGTGAATGAATAATACATGGAATTGCACTTGCTATGCTATATTCACATGGTAAAAGGAGGAAGTATTCAAATGGCCTATATTACACTGACTCTTGTGAGCTTTAAGCCATGTTAGAAAGCTGTTACCTCCTCAAAAACATACCTGGAGCTGTGTTTTGTTTCATTCACACATGTTTGAGTAACACTTTATTATTAGTCTGTCTACATCTCCAAACCTCAAAATGTTCTGTTCCACCTTGTGATGTCATGAAGTGGTAGTTTTCAAGTTAACAGCTCCTTTTACCTTTAGTTCAGTAGAGACTGGCAATTCCAGGGCTGAAATCATCCAAATGATTCTAGTGAAGGTGTGTGGAGTTTAAAAACACAGTGGAGCACTTCCTGTATTACCACATGACATCACAAGGTGGAACAGAGTGTTTTCTGTTTGAGAGAAGAAGAACTCAGCCTAAATATGCAGGGTTTGTGTGTTAAACGTGTGAACGAAACAAAACACAACTCCAGGTCTGTTTGTGATGGGGAAACAGCATTAGAACAGAGATCAGAAAATAGTGTAAAATGGGGCCTTTAAAAAAAAAAAAAAAAAAAAGACGAAAGTGACCGGACACGCTCTGATGCAGATGTGAGCTCACTGAAGTAGCGTTGGACATGCTAACGCCAATAAATCTAGCATTATGGAAATCCCAAGGTCTCACAAGGCAACGCGGGGTTTTTCATGTGGATTGGTTTGCGTTGCCGTCGGTGACCGTGACTTTGGGCAGATGTTGTGATCAGTCAGACACATACGTCTCCAAAAGTGACAGAAGAATTTGAAAGTAAAATGTGATTGTGGTCCCTCTCCCCTCCTCCCCTCCTCCTCTCAGCCTTCACCCCCTTACGCACACGCCCACAGACACATAGGAGTGTGTGGGTTTAATCATAGTAAAGATATTAAAGGGTGGGATGGGGTTTTATAGTATTGTGGGGACTAAAATCTGTACACACACTCACATAATGGAGACCTGCCTTCCTTATGAGGACAAAAATCAGGTCCTCGTAAATCTTAACTTGAAAACTGTTAACTGTTAACTTGAAAACTACCCCTTCATGACATCACAAGGTGGAACAGAACATTTTGAGCTTTGGAGATGTAGACAGACTAATAATAAAGTGTTACTCAAACATGTGTGAATGAAACAAAACACAACTTCAGGTATGTTTTTGAGGAGGGCACAGCGTTAGAACATGGCTTAAAGCTCACAAGAGTCAGTTTTGAGTAATATAGGACCTTTAATGGTGAAATGAACAGCTCTTAAAATCAGACGGGAGATTTATGAACACGGAATTAAACGGGAATCGTAAAGAGGAAAGATGGACATTTATGATTCCCAAAGCGCCAAATCTCGTTTTCCCAGACTGATGTGATCAAATAAACTGTGTGTTGTGTAGTGGATGTTGGAGCGATCCCAAACCTGTAAAGATGATGGTAAAAATACTAATGGTTTATGTTTGTTGCGATAAATTTCAAAATAAAACTTATTTTTACTCATTCCACCATTCCACATATTAACAGAATAGGCTCAGGACACAGCAACACGCTAGCTAGCTCACGGCGTCGCAAAGCTAACAGTCACTTTTATTAAAACTGGAAAACACAAAATAAACAACCTATTAAAATTCAAATTAATTAAAATAAAGATTACCCAATTATTTTTTATATGTAGAATACGTCCGTTTGTGTTGTTGTTTTAATATTAATTATCAGGTTTGTCAAGTTGCTGTGTACAGTTTTTGTATCACGTTTATTTATGTGGACTTGTCGTGTGGGAGCACGGGGGACGGAGGCTTGTTAAGAAAAATCCCTTCCTTGTACGTTTTCTGTGTTGATGTAAAACGCAGCTCTGCCTCCTCTATTTTTGTTCTTTTCTCTGTAAAATATTGATTGGTTTGTTAATATTTAGCTGCTTCCTGTTCAAACACTGACCAAACCAACCATGTGTCTCATGTCCACTTGGATCAGTCCAACTTTAGTCTCTCAAACCCACAGCTTAAACTGTCAGAGCGCTCTGCAATCCTCCTTTTTACAAGCTCTCTCCTCTCTCTATCATCCTCTCTCCTCTCTCTATCATTCTCTCTGTCCTTCTCTCCCTCTCTCTCTCTCCTCTATCTCTCCCTGTGTCTATTCGCTCCTCTCTCCTTCTCACCCTCTTACTCTTTCTTTTTAACCTCTCTCCCTAACGCTCTCCATCTCGCCCTCTTTTTCTCTTTTGCTCTCTTTCTATCCTTCTCTCTCTCCATACTTCTCTCTTTCTCACTCTATCTCTGTCTGCTCTCTTCTCTCTCTCTTTCACCTCTCCTTCCTTACCGCTCTCCATATCTCCCTTTTTTTCTCTCCTCTCTCTTTCTATCCTCCCCTCCTCTCTCCTCTCTTTTTCTATCCTTCTCTCTCCTCTCTTTCTCTCCTCCCTCTCTTTCTCTCTCTCTCTCCGGTCTCCGTCCCTCTTGGAGCCAGAGGCAAAGCTCTGGATCAGAACGGACTTGTCATAGAAGCGCAAATAATCCTCACATTACAACTGACCATGAGAAAGAGAGAGAGGGAGGGAGGTGGGGGATAGAGAGAAGGGGATACGGAGAGAAGAGAAAAGGAGGGAGAGGATAGAAGCGAGCAAGAGAGAGTAGGGTTAGAAGATGAGCAGTGGTAGGGAGAGTGAGAGAGGGGTGAGATTAGAGAGAGTAGGAGACAGAGAAAAGAAGAGACAATTAAGAAAGAGTGGGACAATGAAGAAAAGAGAGATGGGGAGGAAAAGGGAGAAAAAAGAGAAAGAGAGACACTGAATAATTCAAAATCATGTTTATCCCTTCTCTTGTGTGATTCCTCAGGCTTATGCCTCGTTCTACACGATCACCCCGAGTGACCCGGGAGCCAGAGACGCTCTCTCACTATTTCACTCTCTCACTCTCTTACTTACTCTCTGTTCTCTAATCTCCTCAGGACACATGTATTCTATAAGGAGCGCTCGGGTCAAAATGAGACCGCTGTGTGCTGTCTGCATCTAATTATACATTTTTTATTGTTCACGAACCAGGAGGTAAACTCTGCTCTGGTCTCTGAAATTTATATATATCGCTTTTCCACCTTCAAGGCTCAAAGTGCTTTACATCAAGGACCCACTCACCCGTTCGCACACACATTCACACACCAGTGCACACAGACACTGGGAGCGAGGGGGGTTAAGTGTCTTGCCCAAGGACACAGCGACAGCATTCATCTGTGGGAGCTGGAATCGCACCACCAACCTGTGAGTCAGTTGGTCTGACCCCTCAAACAATGATGTCTATGTCGAGAGGGAGATTCGAACTGGCAACCTTCGGATCAGAGGACTGAGCAGCTGAGCTACTTTGGACCAATGCAAACGGTTTAAAATGAACTAGTTCTGTTTTTCACGTTTTTAAAACAGTAAAAATCAGGTACAGAGACTTAAATAACTTTTGTGCTGTCCATACAGTAGACTGTATATATAAATGGACAAAGTTAACCTGTTAGCCGCCACGTTACCTTCAACAGCCTCGCTCCGGATTGGCTCTTTGGTTGCTATGATACTCGCGTTCGGAATTCCAAATGTAGAACTCGGCTCCAAATTGGCCGCTATAACTGCTTTACCCTCGATGAGCTTCATTTGGAGCCGAACGCTGTGGGTGACGTCACACTCACTTAGTCCACTTCTTTATACAGTCTATGGTTTGAACAGTAACAGGGAGTTCTATTTTGCATTACAAAGGTCACTTGGAATGAAATACATAAGTATATTCTGAATTTTAAGTTCAGATTATTTTCTACATTGAAAAATGGGGGTTTGAAGTGTGACCTTGGAACAGTGAGTAATAAATGAACTGTCTATCCACATGACAAATGATAGTACAGCCCAGACACGTGTAATTGATACCAGATTCAAATCGATCGATCACAAACCAAACAGACAGACACAATCAAACACGATCGCTCCATCGTCTTCGCTCTCATTATTTCCTCATAAATACCTGAAGAGTCATTACCTCGAGTTAAACCAAACGTGTGTAAATAGGCGGCCATCTTGGCTCAGTGCGATCTCAGCGCTAATGTGTCAGAGGAGCAGCGGAGATATCGATCCGAACAGACGAACCAGGCTCCTCACACAAACATGTCAATACCCAATCCGCGCCGCCCAATCTGCAGCGCGGTGGCTAATGCTATCACAGCACCGGCCTGATCAATGGCAGGGGATGGAGCAGACACAGCACCTCCCCATCCACTGTTATTCTGCAGTGTTTTCAGATGGAGGGCAGGGGTCTGTGCAACTCTATGGGACATTTACTACACATGTGATATTGGTGAACGAGTCGGCTCCGTTGAACGATTCTTTAACGTGAACAGTTGGAACCGGATCTAATTTTTTAAAAGAAACAAATCTTTTTATGCCTAATTTTTATACATTTTTACACTGATTACTGTCTACTCCACTACATTTTTGTACTGGACTGAAAAGTAAAAGTATTTTTATTATTGTCTGAGACCTGCTGAAAAGGCTGAGGGTTTATTTTTAACATGTTCTTAATTTGAGCAAACAAAAATATACAAATAAAAACAGATCGATTCAGTTGTTTCTGTTGATCAAAATCCAGCTCAAATCTTTATCAAAATCACTACATTTGGAAGTACATTTTAAACAGGTACTTTTTCATGTGATACTTTCTCTTTTACTGAGTATTTTTTGCTCCTATATCTGTACTTTTATTTAAGTAACAACACTGAGTACTTCCACCACTGCTCAGTATGAGAAATAGTAAATTGTATTATTATTATTATTAAGTTATAACCTATTATAGTTATAACCTCCATTCAAACCCGAGCCGTCCCGTTCTGTTTGTAAATATCTCCGAATCTTCATGACAAAAGAAGGCTCCTTCTACTGCCGTGCTCAATGTGAGACCAAACTCACCCCAACTCCCCGTTATTTCTACCTGCTGCTCATTCGGACCGTCTGATTGGCTGTTGGCGGTGATTGGGTCGATCTGATTGGCTGTTGACGGTAATTGGGTCGATGTGATTGG
>KN472353.1:0-10258 GCA_000787095.1 Periophthalmodon schlosseri
GGCTGGGCTGGTGCAAGGCTCTTTTTGGCATTTGCCTCCTCACTGAACGGTGTGCTCTTTGAAATTCATCGCTGCGTAAAGGCCCCTGGATTTAATTAAACCAATTCAGTGGCTGTGGCAAACTGGATTGGTTCAGGCAGTGCTGTGGAACAAGCAGAGACAAACAGGGAGCTGAGAACAGCGGGGAAACCCACTGCTGCATCACTGATAAAAGAACGGAGCACTCTGGGACACTGTGCAAATGGATGGGAATTAAAACAAAGTTCAGTTTGAACTTATAATATGGGTGGTATTTATAGGTATATTTAATGTTTTTGTGTTATATCAAGTTGATCAAATTATGTTGATTCTTTTAGCTAACTAAAGACTAGCTTAGACTAACAAACGCAACAGTATCGCCAGAAATTAACCTTCTGACATACTATAGATATGTGACCCCCTAACAAACACAGCTAATGCTATTTTTACAGCTGCATATCAGTTCATTAGAAGAAGACACCTCTAAAGATCTGCATAACCCGATAATTGGGAAGTGCATGTTAGCATACTAGTTGTTACTATGGCACAAAAATTCTGCTTTGGTCCCTGAGCTGTGAAAAGCACTTATAAACTCATCACTGTGAATAATTAGGATCCCAGGAATGCATAAGGTAAGTGAGGAATAACTTTGGACCACTGCAATCAGTTTAAAATGAACTTGTTCTGTTTTTCACGTTTTTCAGCAGTAAAACTCAGGTACGGCGCCTTTAAACAGTGGTTCAGTCAGTGCTTGTGGATTTTGATAAAGCTCTTACATAAATACGTTGTACATTATGGTTTCAGTTTGTTGAGAAGAAAATCTTTTATCGTCTTTGAACACGCTGATGTGATCAAAATAAGAGTTTCGAGTGATAGACAAACAGGGGATTAAACCAGGTGCTTCTTCTTGAAAAACAAACGCTGCGCTTTTGAGTGTTGTTTTGAATTCAGCTGATTCATGCCAAGGGAAATTAATGACAAGAAAACAAAAGACTGGCTAAATATGTCCACTCAACCACTACATCTAGATTGTTTCAGCCTCTTTCATCTGCTTTTGTGCAATATAATGTTGGCTATGGCAATCTTTCGAAAATTGATGTTCTCTACTGCACAATGACAATCGTGCAGTATATGAACAAGGAATCCATTTTTGTTGTGAGTATTTGATTATGACTTGAAGTATTGTCACAAAACCAGAGTTTCAACATTAAAACAGCAAACATAGCTCTTACCATAGAACATTAAAATGTAAATGAGATACATTTACAACACAGCTGCATAGAATATGGACTTTGTGTTTCTACCAGTATCATTACAGTAATGAGTATCTCTTTCCACTGATGTTCAGATGAATGGCATGAATTCACCTCCACTACCTGTGACATCCTCAGGACGACATAAACACTGAGTGTCCTTTAAAGGGAAGTGTAGTGAAGCCTGCATAGTAGATTTCAGGATGAATAGAAGAGAAAGCCTCAAAGTGCTATCCAAAGTGTCACTTATGGCTCTTCTAATGACCATCCTGACGAAGCTCTTGAAAGAAAGTGCTTTGTACAAGGGCAAAAACATCCTAGCTAACACCTATTCCCCCACTTCTCCACCCATGTTGTAAGAGAGAAGCCCTGACTGATTGGAGAGGACAGGTGACTATTCAGGTTTAGTTTTAAGACAAGGTCGACTATGGACCAAGGGGAAAAGATACACGGCCACTACAAAATCACAACAGCGGATAAAAGGAAATGCATACACTTTTAACTGCTTCATTTTATTCCCAAGTCACTGCTCTTGTTCAGTGTCTGCTGTAACCTAAAGTAAGCTACACAACAAATCCTTTAACAAGACAAAAGGTAGTATTTTGGAGAAATTAAAAAAAAAAAATTCTGTTTTGTTTGATTCACAGCGTTTGCAGTTTCTTCTTCACATGAAGCTTATTGTAGGTACAGCTTCAGATAGCATACGTTTCACAGGGAAGTTGTTATGAGGCAAATAGATAATTGGTCTCAGAGGATGTTATGCATGATCTGAACTTTCTGCCCAGATATCATTATGTAGAGATTTCAAATGTAAACTGCCGGTAGCAACTTGGCTGTCAGCTCAGTCTGATATAACAAAACCACAACTACCCAAATGTGTCAAAAATGAGCTCATGCAAAACGTTTACTGTTTAGAACTTTCCATTTTTCACTGTTAGTCCACTGAAAACTAATCAAACCATGTAACACATTTGTATTATCTGCAAGAAACAAAAGAAACTATCCATTGACACTGTAACCATGCTACTTTCATTTTACAATTTTTGCATTTCCAATATAATTATGAACATAATTTTGCTTTAGTGATTGTTTGCATGGACCATCCAACCAATTGCCCTTAAGATCACTTGTTTCAAAGGAAAAAGCAGGTGAGACTGCTGGATGTACTACTACTGCTACATTGCTAATTGGCAGGTTTCCCCTGAAGGAATATTGCACCAGTCGTCTAAGAAAGCTTGTCTATACTCCAGTATTGATGTCAGCGGCTCCAGGATGGGATTACCACTGCAGGATCCACCTCATCAATTTTGGCATTTGATTTTCATAAGCACATGGAGTCTGTTCAAATTGTTAACTGATGCTCATCTTTCTCCATGTTGCTCCAATGGCAGAAGGGCAAACCTTCTGTCCTTGTATGTCCAAACTCAGAAGGAATAAGTAATGTGAAGTTTGCCTGGAAGTGATAATAATCAGTTATTAATTATCAATTATCAATTAAGTTAATTTAATTGTGGTGTAAAATGGATTTCAAAGATGATTTCAAATTTAAGTTAGATGGTAAGGTAACTTCATTCACATCGAGAAACTGTTCTCTAAGGAGTCTCTGCAGTGAGGTGGAAGAGCTCTTTTAGCTCTGCTTGAGTCCTCAGAGTGAATGCCCAAGTACAGTATTAACACAGCAGCCCCAGACACAGTGTCCCAGAGAATCCCAGGAGTCTGATTAGCTCCACACACTGGGCCACTGTCACAGAGGGGTGCAGTGGAGCACCTCTTTGTGCTGTACCTCATACATCTACAGGCAGAGCTGCAGTATACAGAGGTACACTTCACTGTAAGTGTGCACACATGAAGTCCAATTCTAAAATATCAGATCAAAGATCGCCTTTTTCTCACTTTTGACTTTGAGTTAATTAAATTTAATAAAATAAATATTGCAGAGTTTAACGTGTGCCACACAAAGTCCATGTAATCCCTCAGTCGTCCAGGTAGGATCCATAGCAACTGGACAAACGTTTTAGAGTTTCGCCGCTCATCCTTCTTCAGTTCTGGTCAGGTTTCTGATGGGACACTGCCTTATTTCTGTCTGAAGGGAGAGGGGAGCTACACTGAGACACATCTGTTTAGGTGGTTGACTTTAAAGGATTTAAAGGAAGAATTTCGTAACTGATCTGGTGGGGGGTCTACCAGGTGTCTCCATACCTTAGCAAGAATGCTCCACCATATGGCATTAAGGTTATCTGTCTCCATGGAGACAAGCAGGCTGCAGCACCAGGCAAAGTTACAGGTCAGAGCTGTGGAGCTGTTAAAGAGGGGGTATTATGCAGAATCAACTTTTTGTATCTTTCTTCCATGTTATTGTTCCTCATGAAACATATCTGTAGTGGTTTTAAATGGCACCATGCGTGTTTGAGTAATATTGCTATGTCTTTCGAGCACTATTTGAATCCTTCTTACGGTTTGCAGAATAAGCCTACAAACCCCATTGTGTTCTTTGTCAGGGACACTATGTGCTATATTTTATTTTTGGGGGGATCTACAGAGCATTCAGTCAGAGCTCAAAAATTCTCCAAA
Organism: Periophthalmodon schlosseri; assembly: GCA_000787095.1. Taxonomy (NCBI): domain Eukaryota; kingdom Metazoa; phylum Chordata; class Actinopteri; order Gobiiformes; family Gobiidae; genus Periophthalmodon; species Periophthalmodon schlosseri. The sequence goes on from KN472353.1 coordinate 3,843, forward strand.
CTTCTTAAAAAAGTACATAATTCATTTTCCTCAGTGCACTTTTGCAGTTTACTGTGCAGTTCATTTACCACAACAGACAATCGAAAGCTTACAGAGGCCTCCCACACAATGTCTTCATGTCATTTTATAGCTCTTATTTTGTTGGATTGTTTCTGCCTGAAGGCCAGTGGAGAAGAAGAGGCCACAGAGAGAGCCAAGGACATGTTGGTTAAATGTTTCAATCACATCTTCAACATAAAGGCTGTGTTTGTAAAAACCCTGGCTGTGCTCTGGCTGCCTCATCAGAACAGATCCATGGTGCTTGGTGCTGAAGTAGACTTTGGTATATCCAGATTATGTAAGGTTGCCATGCATTTGTAGTTTAGTCCTTGGGTTTCAGGCTGATGCCACACAGAACAAATATGCTTTGTGTAGTAAAAGCAAAAAGGCACATGCTACTTTTGCACAAACTGCATAATCCTCTTTTGGACAGGTGCAGCAGCTCAATAATTGCATGCATCATGCCTTTAGGGGAATGTCTTAGAATGCATTTCTCTCCCTTCACACGTGCTTAGTTCTTTTGCAAAGACTACCCTACTTCTGATTCATACATTTAGGCTTATACAACATTGTTATTATGACTGAAAAAACATGCCATGCCTTTAGAGCATTTGGCCTGTTTTACTTCCCTACTACGAGAAATATGAAAATGTGATAAAAAAAAAAAAGATAAAAGGACTAAGTATGGTTAGAATGACCCATCACTGGAGCCTACAGTGTTGTCCATAGGCACTGAGTAAATGAAAGGAGTTTGCGATAATTATGGGGATTACGACACGCACTGAGGAGTGTTGTGCTGATCTCACCACGCCTCGTGTCTGATACCGGTGTCTTTTCAACAGGTCCGCGGGGTCCGGGCGCGCCACCCCACCCCCGACCCGCTCTTTAGCAGCGCCTCTCCTCTTCGCGCACAGTACGGTGGCAGCCGCCGCCAGCTCCCCACAACTCTGCGCCTCTCCCCCTCTCCTCTTCGCGCACAGTACGGTGGCAGCCGCCGACAGCTCCACACAACTCTGCGCCTCTCCCCGCCGCACTGCGAAAGCACCGGTGGCGACAGCGGCATCACACGCGCTGGACACGGCCGGGACCAGGACGCGTGTACATCGGTCCTCTGCGCACTACCAATGCCCCAGACCCAACGCCGGTGCGTCCAGAGCCTCCGGGGACGGACCCCAGCAGAACAGTGATGGGACAGTTTTCGGGAGGATGCTGCTGGAGTTTTGCTGTCGTCGGACTACTCACTTTACAAGTTGTACCTGTCCTGGCCAGAGGTAAGACACTCTCAAATATTAGATTCAAGCTAGTGGCCCACGTGTCAACTTAATGTACAGGCTATATTCGTGGTTATCGCTGAAAGTTCTCGTTCCAGTTTTGGTGATTTCTCTGTCATCTCCATTTTAAATAATAAGGCTAAGTGTTGAGGCAAAGCATAAAGTATTGTTAAATGAAAACGCCAGTCATGCGTTATGCCTGCATATTGTCCACACAGGCTACGCTACGATTCTGAATAGGCTACACACACTGCCCATATCTTTTTTATTTTTTCTTATCTTGGACAGACAGTTAATGTTGCAAACCCCTCTCAATGTTGCTGTAACTCAGCTGCATATTTAGAAGCCTAAATATTGGTCAGTCCCAGAAGTAGGCTCCTGCTGGGACTCGCCTGGTTGGGCTAATACATTTTTAATAGCCTAAATGAATAAATACTGTTTCTGCATAACGGTTATTTAATATGAACAGAACAACTTCTTATAATAATTGGCCTTGTAGCTCCATCCTTGACAATCAACTCATCAGTCTCAGCTGATCACAGCGTTTGAGCCATATTACACTTATCATGCTGAAGTTATCATCTATATTACCTTGTCTTGATGAAGGATTAGGATTTCTTGTAACATGCTTTGAGTCAGTGTCAGCTTCATGCCTGCAGCTCTATGCTGCGCTCCATCACAGATGTCTGACTGACTTCAGATCACCGTGACATAAGTTAGCCACCATTAGTCTGTTCACAGAGAAATGCTTTGAACCGCACCATGCAGGTGCTATACATTCAACATAATCGGCTGAATCATTCTGAACAGCTACAGTGTGCGCTGTTGACCTGCTGTTTGTTGGACACTAGCTCTTTCTTTTCCAAAGGCAGCTCATTTTGAGTGTGATCCTCTGAGAGGACCTGAGTGATCAGAAAGTGGAATAAAAGGCATTGGAGCTATGTATTATTTAACCCAAACAACTCTTCTGAAGCTACAGCTTTGATTCAACTGACATCTCGTATGAGATGATATGTCCAGCCCACCAGCTGCTATCATGTAAGACTCTATGGTAGCTGTATGTCTTGGTTTCACTGCTGCATTATTTAGTAAAAACCCATTTTCCCTAGCACTTATGCTATAGGGGCTCTAACAATAGGCTAGTTTGCTGTCAGATTCACAGATTGCCTATTTCAGTTTGTGGAATCATGGTATAAGCGGATTAAACAACTCTGATTCTTGGGTTATGCTGTTTTAACGCATCACTTCACAGAGGAAGAGTCAATATTTTGTTGTCCACGGAGCTTGATATTGAAAATCTCTACGAGTTATTAAACTTATAAGTGTTATTGTAAAAATCTGGCATACTTCTGGCCACAGTGCAAACGTCCATTCAGATGCATTTGCCAAAACAAATTCTCTGTTGATTAGACTGACTGAAAATTCTATGAGGTTTTACAACAATAGCGATTAACAATTTAAAGCAAAATATATCTTTAAAAAGTCCTCAACATCTCATCAATGTAACAGAAATCTGAAACAGGAAACATGAATAGGAACTTAAGGGACCTAAGTTATTAAGCGTTTAGGATTTCCATTAGCCAAATAAACGTAGATGTTACCCACAGTTAGCAAACAGTCAGACATACAGAGCAAAATGACTAAAATCCGACTGGTCAAAGTAGCTTGATAAAGTGAATGTGCTCATGGCTAAAATGTTAATCCACAAATGAGTCTGGATGTGTTGTTTTCAATTCTCTTAATCCCGCAGTGATGTCAGATTGTCAAAATGTGTGTGGACTGATGGCTGGAAATGTTGCTATTTCATTCTGCAGCTGTGGATTTAGCTTTTGGCCTTGGATCTGGCACTGCCTATGTGTTTCTTAATAACACTGAAAGAGAAGCCTTGGAGATAACAGCCCATCCACAATGCACTATTCAATGCCTCACTGACCAACTCAAGGACATCATCACAAAGAAAGAGCCACGCCACAGACCGCTCAATGCCAAACATGCAATATCTTTCTCTTTTTATCCACTTTTTCATTTTTATTTTGGTTTGAGACAAATATTTCACACGTTGTTGAGTTTAGTACATGTTGAAAAGGAGAGCGTATGTGTGGGACATGTAAGAAGCTTGTCAGTACAGCACACACTGCCGCCTCTGCCCATGATGAATTGATGTTGATTGAAGTGTAATCAAAAGCAAATATATATTTGATGACACTGGGTTAAATCTGTTTGCTCTTTGTGCTGTGTTTGTGATGAGTGCTTTAGTGTTTTGATTTGAAGAAGCAAACATGCTACAATGTGGATTCTAGATGAGAACATGTGATAAAACACAATGAGATACATTTAGACAACATTATTAACATAAGCTGTCTTATATAAAAGTTGGATCTGAAGGGCATTGCCGTGACTTGTCTCTGATAGTCTTGTGAAAACGCAAATGTATAGAAATTTTCGGATATAATCCTTTGTTCCAAACCACAAACCACATAGGATCTTGGTACTGTTCCTTCAGAGCTTGTTGAGTGCTTGGTGTGTGGAGTGGTCCAGAATGGTATAGTCTGGGATATCGAGGTCCCTGTTGACATAAGTCTGCTTAATGCTCTGAGCATATGTCCAACGTAAAAGCAGCAAAGGCCTGTCCGTCACTTATGAAACAGAGCACCTCAAGGAGTTTCATTTGCCTTTGAAGAAGCCGTGTGTTTTTCAGTGTTTTTCTGACGAAACTACCGCTCCAGCTTACAAGAAAGGGAGACCGTGTGACCCTGCCGTACAGTACATTTTCAACTACTCATGGTTTTCAGAGTGATGAAAAATAAGCAACATTGCTATAGCAATTAACAATTAAAACAAAAATATTCTTTTAGTACTCAAAATGGCACCTGTAAACAGGAAGTTGAAACTCAAGAATATACTGTACTGTTATTGTTAACAGAGGTGGGCTGATTATACAAATATTGATTATGAATGTTATTTTGAATTATTTTCATTGACAAAATCGACTTTTAAGAGCTTTTAACCATCTTATAATTGTGTTCACTTCCCCTTTACCCCCTCAAGTTGCATGTGGTGTCTGCATGTTGAGTAATCTTTATTCTCTTGCAATCAAGGCACCATTGCTCAGAAAGTGCCAGTGTTCATTGACCCTCATACACCACCACCCACTTTTTTCCTTATTAGTGATACATGAAGGATTCAGCAGCGTCACGTAGATTCAGCAGCGTCACCTAGAATATTTGGCACAAATGAAAAACATTCCGCTGCTTGAGCGTGAACTGGACCCGACAGCGTGGTCCGTCAGTGAGTCACTTTGCTGCGATGAAGTGCACGGTGACGTACCACAAATGGGCAGACAAAAGTCAGTGCAGCAATTTTCAACCGGAAGTCAACAAACTTTTTTCTTTCATGAAGTCGTTTTAGATCTCTATTGTGATTTTAATTGCTCAAAATATAAAATAATGATTCACCATTGCCGTAACTAATGTGGCTTTGAGAGGGACTTGTTTCACAGAACAGATGAGCTCACCCTGCAGCTCAGGTCAAAGTTTGATACAATTCTGATTCGTGTGATACAAAAACATCACAAGAAAATTAGTTTATTAAATGCAGTTTTTACTTTACATTTTACAGTATGTATAGTGCAGTATGACATATTTGGCCAAATAAACTTTTTAATGGGTTTTCAGGCTGAAAAACATGAGTGATAGTGATTAACAATTTAAACCAAAATATTATATCTTTTGAATAGAAAAAATTGTCAAAATGTGACATAGAACAGGAAGCTGAATCCCATGAATTGAGAGGATTGAACATAGTAGGAATGTGCAGAGAGGGGAGAGATATCTTTGGACATTGTGCTGTATGTGCTTTACTATTCAACACTTTTGCTGTTCAATTATTGCAATGTTTTTTTATTGCGTTTGGTGATGTTACTTTGTTGTATTAAGCGTCTTTTTTGATTTGTGATTATGCAGTATTGATGATACATAAACCGGTGAAGCGAAGCAAAGACAAATAATGAGATTCCTCTGTAACACGGGTGGTACGATCGTGTATTTTGTCAGTGGATGACTCCTGCTTGCTCTTGTCAGCGGCCTGTGGTCTGCTACCGCACTGTACACATGCTCTGACAAGACCAACGCACTCGGTTGGAGAAGCATCTGAAATTGAAATGTCAGGTTGAATTGAGCACGCCCTGAATTTGAAATAGAACAAGTTTTCATGCCACTGTCGACAGTTCTACATTGTATCCGATGCCTTCAATGTTACTTTGATAATAGATTTGTTGTGGACAGTCCCAAATGTTTTGCTACCAGTTTCTTCTATAGGTTGTGTTCATGTGACATTACAACGTTCTAGAACGACCATAGTTTAAAAATGATCTGCAGGACAGGTCTGAATTTTATGGTCGAATTCAATTTGCTTTGTTTATCTTAGTGTATGGTTAATATCGCTATAATTACTGGACATGAAACAAAACACCTACAAAGTTCAACCTCTTATCTGTCAGCACAAACAAACAAATGTGAAATTTTGTAAAATTTTGTGAAGTTTTCTGAAATTTTGTGAAATTTTGTAAATTTAATCACAATGGTTTCATAAAGTGGTGCTATTCTTCATCCGCAAAGACAGAGATTGTACTGAGCCGATATAACTTTTAACCAAAAGATTAATATTGCAAGTTTGTGGCGCTAATCCAAAACAAATCGTCATAAAGTCCGACATAAAGTTTGGATTTTCTGTTTGAAATTATGACTTCATCAAATGAAGCTTTAGCAGTGTTCTAAAACAAAGTCTGATTAAATGTGAGCATAAATCTTTAGTTGACAATCCAGAGTCATCTCTCATTTATTTCAACCACTTTCCTGCTCTGTCTCCTTCTCTTTATCTCATCTTGTATAGTTTACCCAAGGACCACCGCGGAAGATCGCAATCTGCCGGCTGAAAAGAGACGCGATAAAAACGTGAAGCTGAAACAATGTTGATAGAGTGAGCTAATCGATGGCTCGCAGAGTCCACACAGGAATCCTCCCTTTCTTCAGCGTAATCTTACTCTGTGATTGTGAAATTTGTGTGCACCTTCTGAGGGGACCAATTAAGGAGCGGAGGGGCAGGGCC
>KN472353.1:10321-25469 GCA_000787095.1 Periophthalmodon schlosseri
GCTGGAGTGGACCTGATCTATAGTCAGTCAATACCACCGGTCTCTCAAGTCTCAGACAATAAGTGCTGACAATTGAACTGAAAAGAGCACGAGAAGCCAATGCAGATCATTTTGGGGGATGCACACGAGGTTATATAATTCACGTAATGACTATTTTGGAAATATATGGAAATATTTGTTCTTCTTAATATGCTACTGTGCAAAGAGGGCTGCATCCAAGAATGTTGTTATGAAGCCTGTGTCACTAGAACATTTCTGCATTTGAAGAGAAGTGGTTTGGTAATCCAGCCAAAAACTGACAGTATTTCAGTCGTCAGTTACAAATGACCGAAACAAGGCTAAACCAACATATTCAGTCGTTTCTTTAGTAGTTTTATTCAGCCATAACACAATATCTTCCAGTTTGGATATTTTCTGCTCTCACGCGAACACATTTGCAATTTCATGTGCTGCCTCCTTCCTGTTATTTTAAGCATAACCTCTGTGTATGTGCCTTTATAAAACACAATACGGTTTGTTTGAGAAGTTTGTTGTTCTTCCTCTGAACATGTTCATCGTGGCAGCAAACTCTGAGGGAATAGACTGGTGACATTCAGCCTCCGTGCTCTGACCTACAAGCTATGATAACCTACGGAGCAGCCGGCTTATTTGTCCAGCCTAATGGAGGCCTCTCTCAGGAGAATACATAAAGCCATGATGTAGAGCTCATCGCAAAGGGGCTGTGTTTACCGCTGTCACCCCCCGTTCCTCCAGATGAGTCAACGTTAGGAGAGATATTATCGTGCAAAACTAAAGTAACAGCTCTCATTTAAGTATATGTTAAATTGTGTTCTGAACCTGGGGCAAAGACAACCTACAGTGGCTTTAAAACATGAATCACGACACATCGCTAAAAATACGTAGTCTACACTTCTACAAGTGCGCTTATATTTTGAGTAGGTCTAGTTCCTTGTTTTGTTTATCCTTTTACTTTTGACTAATTAACACAAAGATTAGATCGTCTCGAGAAAATTATGGAACAGCTGGTTTATTATTGTAACTGCTCTTGTAACTACAATAGTCTGAAAAACTTTTTTGTGTGTTTGCCATTAATTAAAAATCGTAGAGTTGGGAGATTGTGAGTCAATAACTTCAAGTAGAAAGTGCAACAACAAAGGAGGAAATGAAATGAAGTGATGGTGAGACTGGTGCATGATAATAATGTGCGAAGACGTCTTGTTGTTAGAGAGTTTATATTTGGCGTGTGCAGTGTTCAGAGACCTGAGGAGACGTTCTTCTTTACAGGTAATGGTGGTCAAGGCAAATACTTATTATTACCTTTACATTTGTTTGTTTGCTCATATTTGTCTCTGCGAGGCTTGGAAAAAATATTAATGTTGAATTAATATGTAGAGTCGGCAGTCGCCTTGACAGGCTTCACAAAATTGTTAATTTAACCAACAGAAAGTTAGAAAATCAAACTATGAAAAATTCGTGAATAAAAGACAAGCAGATTAACCGACATTCACGGGAAACAAGCAAATGGATAACTGCCCCAGTCAATGTCATTAGACTCTTTTTGTTGGCAGGGAAAACTCCAAAAACACAGCGGGGAAAAGAGAAACCTGGAAGAAGATCAGAGTGAAGGAGAGATTCACTCTTCTGGACGGACGGGCTGTAGGTCTGACCGGGACTGATGCGCGTCCATTTACTGATGCGAAAAGATCCTAAAACTAAGTATCAAAACTAGATAGTGTTCTCATCTGAATGAGTACTGATATCGATACTAAATTGAACCTTTTCGAATGATCTTAATTAGAGGCTACAAGACCACATTAAATAAACTACATCACATTAATACATTCACATTTTATTGTATAAAAAAATCATTATTTTATCGAAAGTGGTATCAAGGCTTTTTTTAGAATCTAAATTGTGTTTGAAATGTTATTATTGTGCCATTAGTCTCTGCAGTATCAAATGATGAATGCTTAGAATAGCATTATGTACAGCGAGGTCATACACCATAAGCATAAGCAGTGCACTGCCTGAAATAGTGAACATATTAGCCTGATGTAAAACCTGGGTCACCCTTCTCCTCCATTGTGCTTTCTCTAGCTGACTGACTCCTTTGATTTGCTTTGCCCACAGAGACCCTATGCTAATAATGAAAAGTAGCCTGCTTCAGATTTAGGATGAGTGTCCCGTTGGCTCTTAATTGCCTTTGAAACCTGCATAAACCACTGCAGAATTAAATGTAGCAATACCATTTGATTTGAGCAGGAAGTGAAGGAGCAGTGGGCCCATAAGTGTGTCACAGTTGAGCAAGCTCCTAATATTTCACATGAAATAAAGAGTGATGAAATTACGACGGCAGCTCTGAGACGTCTGCTCCGTCATGATTCAGGAGGTTATTTGTTTTCTCTTTAGAAAACAAGAGGAAGGCTAGTGAGTGTGAGATCTCAGTCTAACCTTTGGGGAAAGGCTAAGAATAAACCCTTCAATAAACCATTTCTGATGGCTGGAGCGCGCACTACACCAACAGTCAGACAGGGCACAATATGGAAAGGTCACTTGTCCCAAACATATGGGTAATTGGGCCTAAAATACCACCTGGCATGCCCCCCCCACCCTCCAGCTGTACTCACGCCACGGCTTGTGCCACAGATGCAGACACACAATTATGTTCTGTTGAGCCACACAACAATGGCCCTCCTCACATTACACCACACGAGTCTGATAGAAACAGACTCTAAGAGGTGAACTTATTTTGCTATGAGAAAATAACAGCAAAACTTACTTTGGATTTGACTGACACTGTGTAAACTATTATAATAATTCACAACCCAAATAAATAATAATAATAATGCTACAATAAACGCAACTGGGGTGGGACAAATCTTAAAATCTGGTGACAAGAAAAAGACCAGTTTCCATTCACCGTGTAGATGTGACTCAGAGACCCAAACACAATACAAAAGCACAGGTAAAAGAGTGATTTTTAACTTCATTATTTTTACAGCAGTTGACTAAAACTTGTCGATTAAGCCATTCAATTGTGCTAATCACTTTAATGGGAGAGTATCATTGTATCTTCAACACCGTTAAAATGCTGTAGACTGAGGTTTCCATTCCATTCTTAATATAGTTTTTCTTAAAGCCTGCACAGTACTTGCCTTACCCCACAAATCCACAAACGTGTGATTTCGTTTATTAATCACTAATCCCCGTGGCGATATATATTGGCTGTTTTCTCTCCTCATTTGAACCGCTTTGAGTTTGAATACTTCAGATTCTATTTACTTGCGCGTGGGATGTAAAATTGCTGTTCTTACAAAAATGTCATCACCAGAGGGAGTTGTCAAGCTCTGATCCGCGGGCGTGAATCAATGTGACCCGTGCTCGAAAATCCCCTCAGACCGACCACACGCAGCCCACTTCCCTTCGCCAGCGAGCCGCGCGAGGGTCCCGCATATGCCCTCTCCTCCCCGCTCTAATATTTCTCCTCCTTCTTTTGTCTTTCTGTTGCAAGCATGAGTAAGGGCTTTCTGTCCTGCAGGCATTTCACTGGGAGCCCTCTGCAGCCCTCTCGGATCCTCCTTTCTAGTTGTTCTTTTTTTAAATTTTGAGTGTCAGAGTTCCTCGCTCTCCTCTCTGGACTGACATGCACTTTGTCGTAATTTGAGCCCAACTGTTTTCATCCCACTAGTTCAGAGGCAGCAGAGAGCACGGAGCGGCTTTCTGCGTTTGTACGCTACACCTTCTCATGATGAGTTATTCCTTTTAAGCTGAAATCCCATTTATCCATTGATGGCATATAGTTAGTTAAACACGGTCCCACTCCACACGACTGATAAAGCGATAAAGCTTTTCATTCATTTATGTTTAATTATTTTCTATTAGATTTTCTTATTCAAATGAAAAAAATATTATACAGTGGAGAGAAGAACTGTGCCATATGGGTTCCCTTCAGACTTGTGGTTAGACTTTACATTTTACAGAAAAAAAACCAAAAAACTGCAAGGACGTAAGCATTACATTCACTTTGTCCTCATTTCCCAGCACAACTCCCTCTAACCACACAGCTTAAAGGCAGTGGTCGAAGAAGTACTCAGTTTTGTTACTTAAGTAAAAGTACAGATACTGGAGCAAAAAAATAGGCAAGGCAAGTTTATTTGTACAGCACAATACGTACACAAAGTAATTCAAAGTGCTTTACAGAATAAGAAACACATTCAAATCACAATACAACAAATCAAAACATAAATAATCACAAATAATCATCATAAAATTAACATTAAAAGAGAAGAGTGCAGAATCAAAACCTTTCAGTCATTTGCACAGCTAAACAACCGTTTTGAGCCTGGATTTAAACATTGTCACAGTAGAGGCCTGTCTCACATCTTCAGGAAGAATGTTCCAGGTTTTAGCTGCAGAAAACTGAAACGCTGATTCCTCATGTTTAGTCCTGACTCTGGGCACCAGCAGGAGGCCGGTCCCTGAAGTCCTCAGAGTGTGAGATGGTTCATATGGCACTGACATGTCAGATGTACTTTGGTGCTGGGCCATGGAGAGACAAATACTCAAGTAAAAGTAAAAGTATCACATGAAAAAAATCTACTTAAGTAAAAGGATTAAAGTACCTGTTTAAAAATGCACTTACAGAGTAAAAAGTAAAAGTATTTTGCACAGATTTTGAAATCTAATACAGATTTGTGCTGAGGTGTGTTCAACAGAAACAACTGAATTGATCGTTTTTTTCCAGCTGTTTTTATTTGTATATTTTTGTTCGCTCAAATTACAAACGTGTTAAAAATAAACCCTCAGCCTTTTCAGCAACAATAATGAAAATACTTTTACTTTTCAACCCTGTTAAAAATGTAGTGGAGTAGAAAGTACAGATACTTTCTCTCAAATGTAGTGAGGTAAAAGTCAAACGTATCCACTTTAAAATCTACTAAAGTAAAGTACAGATACCTAAACATTTTACTTAAGTACAGTATTCTACTACTTTTACTTTGTTACATTCCATCACTGCTTAAAGGTATAAAAATAAAATGTAATTAAACGCGGAACACTATTCACTACAGTATTTACTACAACATTTCTTTCAGTTTGTTCATTCTTAAGGCTAATTAAAGTCGTCATTATAAAGCCTCGGTAGATTTTGCTCACTAAATGCTCTCATCTCGTAATTGTATTTTTGTGTTTTTCTTTCTTGTATACAGTGCTGCACATGTGGCTTGCCTTTCATACATTTCTTATAGCATCACCCATTCATTTGTAATTTTTCATTGTTTGAGTCAGCCCATTTGTGTGATGCATGGGGCCCTGGCATATGTGTTGAGAGCTAGAATAGGCTTGAATACATTTCCATGAGATTTTAGAGGCATTATTTAAACATTTGAGTTTTCAGCTCTGCAGGAGATTGAGGAGGAGGTGAATGCAGCACAAATAACCACACAGACATTTTTGGATGAATTTCTGGGCTTTGGTGTTTTTTATTTGAAAGAGGCGGTGATCAGTTACAGTTCCCGTAGATGTTTTAATACTTGAGTTAGCGTATTACTTCCCATATCTCTTCAGAAACAGCTGGTAGAAGTCCAACATTTTCTTAAATTATAATAAAAAAAAAAGAAAACAAAATTTAAAAATGTTTTATACGCTGTAAATCATGTAAATTACTGAAAAAAATATTAACCAAAAATAAAGAAATCATCAAAACTCAAACACAAAGCTCTAATTCACCTGATATTTTACTATTTTAAGTTGTATAGACATGACAGAATTCACAGCTTCACTGGTTGTAATGAGCACAGACACAATTTTTTAGCTGGCCACGTCAAATCAGGTTCCTGGTTTAAACTAATAAAATGCTGATGAATGCAGATAGACTGTGTGATAAGGAAATAGTGCTCTAATCTTATCTGTATTATCCCGCAGCGCTCTCAATAAAATGCAAAGTGTGACTTTTGCTGACAGCACTTATCTGCAAACGCTTTTCCAAATGCCAACAAGAACATCCCATCCCAGGACTTTCACATTACACTGCAGCTCTGTCTGATATTATGACTTTGTTTTGTTTTTTCAAACTCTGCACATTCTAGTTGGATATAAACTGTTGACATTTAAGTCTCACCAACACATTTCTTCCTTTTTGTGCCCATGAGCTTGATACAAAATGATTCTAAGATTGTCTTTTTGCTACTTGCACGAGCCTTTTATATTATATTTTATTTTTCTAAACCTGTATTATGTATTGGCTATTCATCAGTTCTCGCTTTCTCACATTAGACTCTGCTTTTCATGGGGACAATTTAGTCAAGTATTGAACATATTTATAGATATAATAGATATTTCTTCTTCACATTTCCAGATGCTCATTTAATTTGAATTGTATGTTTTAATTGCTACAGTACTACCCAAAAAATGTAACCTCCTCTTCTGTGCTGCTGAAAACCGTGGCAGTGTTGAAATGAGACAAGGGTGCGATGCCGATGCTGGTAAAGTGGTCGCAGTCCATCGAAGCAGAGATGTTAGATATCAAAGTATTGGCGAGAGGCAGAAGGACAGGGTCCTTCCCTCTGATGGAGAATTGGATCAGGTGTTGGAGCTTGCACAAAGTTTCTGGGTAATTGGAGTGTAACGGGTGGAAGAGGACATTTGAAGTGCACATTTGAGTCTTACATCATTCAGTGAAAAGACTGAGCGAGTGCTTCAAAGGGTAATTACATTCAGAATCAAAAAGACTGAAAATATCCAGCGCCCAAAATGACAGTCCAACCTGTCCCTCATTACATAGACATTTAATGGTGAAAATACTATGATAAGCGAGGGAATAGTGTGTAGTGACGAGCAAAGGAATAATGTGTAGTGACGAGCGAAGGAATAGTGTGTGGTGACGAGCGAAGGAATAGTGTGTGGTGACGAGCGACGGAATATCAACTCAATACTGGTGAATTGCCCACTCTATGAAATAAGAATCAGAACTACTCATCCCGGAGGGGATATTCTTTTTGTTAGAGACATGCAGCCCACCAGCAGAAGTGATCAAAAATAAAGTTAAGAATGTTTAAATAAAATATGAAATATCAGCTCTCTTGGATAGTTGGTAGTTTTGTATTCATTGGAAAAAGTGCACCTCCTCTGTCCTATCAAATGTATGATGATGTATAATGATTTGGGGGTAACTGGTGTTAGAGAAATTCCATTTCTGCGCTGTACAGACGGCTCTCGCTGCCAGCTCAGTCCTAAGTTATCTTAGTCTGCGTCGTCAGAGGTATAATACTCCCTACAACAGAAGCATAGCCAGACTGGACTGTACTAGACTGGAGTGGACAGCACTGTCACAGTGTCTTGAGGTTCACGTCTCCAGGTGCTGGGTCCTGCCCAGATGGTAAATAAACTTGTCCTGCGTTAGAACTCCAGCATCGTGCCTCTTCTCTTTAACTCTGGGGCTACTACAATTTATTCTACAACAACTAGTTTTCTGACAAGCATTGTGATTGCAATTAGTTTTGCCGTGTTATTGTTGTGTTATTTTCACGTCACAATCCTCTCCACATGAGTGTGATATTTGGCCTGTTCTCTGCCTGTATGTTACTGGTCACAAAGATAGATCTTCTGGTTGCATATTGTTTGTTGACTTGTATCCGGCATCCGCCTTTTCCGCTTCACAGAACAAAAGCTATGTTTCCAATTACGGTGGATTTCATTTAGGTGATGCATTGTCATGGTTACACTGTTGGACAGGTGTTGTTAGTTATAAAATGTATGCGTTTCTACAGCTCGGCGGTGACGGTAGGCTGAAGAGAGGGATACCGGGGACTTGTGGACTTTAGTTTTTGTAGCAGCCTGCAGCAAAACGCCGTAGCATTCTGTTTTTTATTCATTACACAGTAGAAAAACCATCAGGAGCGCCATTCTTCGGGGAGTGTTTTGTTCGCGGCCTTCGCTGTAAGTCTGCAACGCCTGTTTGAATAGAAAAACTGCAAAAATAATATGGACAAGCATGAATTGTATCTCGCCTCAATTTTCTAGCTATCCGGGAAAGGGAAGTAATGGAATTCGAAAGGAAATTGCCCATGAGGGACAGGGAACGAGACAATTATAACAGCAATAAGAAAATGCAGGATTGCACCAAAGTTTTATTGTGGCATAAAAAGTGCTTTTACACATCAAAATGCATTTGATTTTTTTATAGCGAATGTTGTTTTTGTTTATATTTAAACATTTTGTGTGTATTCTGTAACTATTCTTTGTAGATGTCCGTAAAGGTGCACCATGCACCATTGGTGTCTGTTACCATGGAGATGTTATTTCTTTGCCTGGAATGTTCCATAAAACATAAAACTTTCTCTCTTCAGCAATACCTTTATTAACATTTTCTGCACTTTAACGCTCAACTCTTTGAATACAATGTTTAAATCCTCAATAAATAAATAAACGTAAATAACTTTCATCTATTTAATTATGTTTTTTCATATTTTTGTCTCCATGGAAATAAATTATTGTTAATCCCATACTGTGGAACATTCCAGGCAAAGCAGTCACATTTCTACAGAAACAAGCAGGTAGCGGACCATCCACCCGAAAAGTTCCGTTGTGCATCTTTAAAACTGATGTATGCACTATACATAGATGAGTGACAGTGGTGATATTAATTAAATCCGCTGATGACCCCAGCGCTAACAATGGCGATGTAGGTCGGAGTGAATCTGATGGAGCACTAATGGGGTTCAGGGGGGCTCATTACCAACACAATCATCTGACCACATGTATAATTAATCACACCTGGTCACTTCACAGCAAATATAAAGTCCCCCAAACCAGACCGTGACTGTGTCCTAAATCTGACCGCTGCCGAGTATAGGGGCCCGGTAACCTTCATTGGCAGGAGCACATTTGAGCAGTGTCAGGGGTAATCAAGCGTGCTATTTTTCTACTCTCATCAGCGGCTGAAAGTGGGCCACCGTCTTCGAGACTGGACACGTATACTGTCCACACTAAATGAAACGACAGACTTTGGCCCATAGGCTAAATTATGTGTCTCTGTAGCATTGCCTCTATTTGATAAAAAGAAGGCCAACGGGATTTACTCTAATAGTTTTTATATAAAGTAGTGCGTGAGGGTTGTGTAATGTAATGGTATTGGAAAAGCGCTTTTATTCGTCATTACACAAACAAGTTTTATAACACAATTACAGAAATGAGATGGAGGGTAAAATGCAAATACAGAATGGCCAAGGTGAGACATATTTGTGATTACTGTTTTTTTAAAAGAGATAACACAGACAGGCAACGTTCTGTCTCGTGGAATTGCTCCTTTTGTGACTTTATGACATTTTAATTTTTAAGCACAGTGTGCGGTGTTACCTTTCATAGCCCTGAAACTCACACCATTTGACCAACGCATTGTGAAACATACGTGTGGGCCTATTGCACAGACACACAAAGTCAAAAACTGTATTATAATCATAAGAAAACAACAAAACCTTAAAACGTTCTGATTCTGTTTAGCAATCTGCTCAGTAATCCTCTTTGGACAAGTAGAGTAGCGCCAATCAACTTGTATTATGAATTTCCTGATACTTAAACTTATCAAAACGTTTGGATACTGCAGCAAAAATGCATTCCTTCCCTTCTGTCCCCTCTTCTGTTGCTTTCCCAGATCTGGTCTTTTCCTGTCCCAACGCTCGCTGTATCCACACACATCTCCTCCAGGCTTCATATCCCTTTCATGGGAAAAAGCCAGTGCCATTAATAATTAAATAAATAATAGCTGCCTTAATGTTTTATGAATGCCTCAGCTGAAAAAGACTCCTGTTCTTGCCGTCTTTGAAATGTGTAGACCCTTGTTTACTCTGTCTCGCTCTGGAGTTAGGTTCACAACAATGCAGAAAGTTGGAGCTGACATATAGCGTCTTTGTGTTTTTCTCCCAGTGATTTGCTGTGTTCTCCCGCCTCTGGCCTGTCACTGGCCCACCATGTTGTCCTTGTCCGTTACATACTTACATTGGATTGAGTCATCTTAAGAGTAGAGCCCTTTTCTTCCAAGTACATGAGTTTTTCTTACAGCTGTTGTGGACTTGTCAGACAGGAATGAGAAAAAAATACTTCCCTAACAATGAAATATATTAAACATGTCTTTTTTTCTTATGCAAGTTGGTATTTCTGAAATTTTGGCGACAGTAGCTGAGTTGGTAGAACGTTTGTCCACTGATCCGAAAGTTGGCGGTTCGAATCCTGCTCCCACAGATGAATGCTCTTGTTGTGTCCTTGGGCAAGACACTTAACACACCTCGCCCCTAGTGTCTGCCTACATTGGTGTGTGAGTAAGTGAGTGGTTCCTTGATGTAAAGCGCTTTGAGTGGCTTGAAGGTGGAAAAGCGCTATACAAAGATGTGACCATTTGCCATTTGGCTGAATTTTTAACATGGAATTGTAATTATGTTGGAGAGTTTGGGGATATGTTGATAGTTTTTTGTGTGTTCTTACTGTTATATTTTAACACTAATATGTCACAGCACAAATCAAAGGGCAAATCCTGTTTATCCTGGTCCGCTCTCGACTATTACGTCCAGTCCTCTGTCGCCATAGCAACAAAAAAACAATTCAAGTCAAAATATTATATCTTTTGAATCTGGAGGGGTTTATTTAGAATAGAATTAATAGAATATCGCAAATATCATCAGAAAAATCACTATTAAATTTGAATTAGAATCGTGCAGCGCTATTTTTAATGAGGAAACGGGGAAAGGTCCTCTCAAAATCCTTTAAATCAGGAAGGAATTTTTTTGCCTGAAACCCATGAATATATTTTTTTCCAACAATAGTGAGCGATATTATTTTGAAAAGATTTTCGTAAACAAAGTCACACGCAAAACACAATGCCTGACATGAAATAGTGAGCGTTGGTGGTAGGTGTCCAGACTGAGGAGGCAGCTGTGTAAGTGATGTGTCCATCTCTGCGCTGTGGATGGCCACAGTACATCATTACTGTCTCCGCCTGTCCCCTCTCTCACTCACGCCGCTCTGCCTCTTCTGTTGTCACGGGGAAATATTGCCCGGACGTACTCGCATGCTGCGGTTGTGTCTCCGGAGCTAGAACTGCGAAAGTCCGAGCGGAGAGGAGAAGGTGGGAGATGGGGGCCGTGCGGTTCCTCCTCTCGCAGGTGGGATTGTTTTCTATCTGCTCAACTGGAAAACATTTCAGAGCCTGTGTGGGAGGGAGCTTGTGTAGCGAAAATCACAGCATTGTAAAGCCTCAAAATGCATTACTTTGAAGAAGTGTGCAGGCACCTTGAAATGCGTATAAATTGTAATCACTGGCCGAGTGAGCAGATGCGTCATTCAAGCTTGAACTTTGAGTGGTATAGTGAGAAAAGACCCTATAGATTCTGCTGCTTTTAAGTTGAAAGATTTCGAGTTATTGAAGATTGACTTGGCTGGAGAAAACATTACATGCTGTTCCTAAAAAAAATTTAAATAAATAAATAACAGCAGAAACAACATAAAACATTACCATAATAAGTTAGCATAATAAATATACAAAATTTAAAGGTAACTACCAGCAATATATGCAAAAAAACAAACAAAAAAACATATCCAGCTCTTGTATCACACAATGTACAACAAAACGTGTTCTTCATGTACTTTTAATGTTTGATTTCCCCTCCACAGACACGTCTTTTTTAAATTTCTAAATAAACAACAAGGCTTTTGCCATTTGAATACACTGTAAAACAACAGGAAACAAACAAGACACGTCGTAATGGGGCTTGTGATCAATAGTCAGCATATATATACATATAAACGGTTTCATTTCCTCATTCGCTTGATAACTGTAATAAAGTGATTAGCCTGCTGCCTAAAAGTCATGTAATAGTGCCGGGGTTATGAATAAACAATTACAAAGAGAAATGATTGTGTTGCCTCGTGTAATAACCTCTGCTGTCAGAGTATCCAAACAGCCTGGGCATACCTTAAGCTTTATGTGTTTAATAAAGGCCTACGCACAAAACGAAGCGCTCTGCAAACTGCCGCCGCTGCCCTTGGAGAGAGTCACCTCCAGCGATGGCTACAGGGTGGTGCTTTCCAATGTTATTTGTCTAAAGAGCTATTGATCCTGGGGTGCTGTGGTGGGTATGGCCCAAGTCAGCAACTTTATCAACAGCTCAAAAAATGAAATTACAATTTTTGATGGATGCCCCTGTCAGAGGAAAACAGCCTCACCACAGAACAAGCTGCTACATTCCATAATATGACTGCACATGGAGGTAAATAAGGCAACGCTATGGAGCTTATTCGGAATGATTTAAGTAGGACTGACTTAACACAAAAACCACAGACTGTATATATAAATGGACATAGCTAACCTGCTAGCCGCCCTGTTCCAATTAGGAAGTGATCATGGGCTCCATCAACGCTGGCTCCAATTCACTTTACATTAGAAAACTGTCGCCCCTCTGTCTATAACTGCTGCTGTCAGGCTCGTCATTTTGGTCTTAAAATGTTCGTACTGACCTGCTCTACACGATCGTTTTGTTTTTATTTTGCTATTTTGTCCGTGCTTCAACATATGAACATTAATAACAGACCAATCAGGCGTCTTCTTTCCCCGAAGTCGCTCTCGCCAGGTTGTTTGACAGCTAAATCAGAGGTGCGGGGGTTAAGAGACGTTCACTTCAACAGCCTCGCTCCGGATTGGCTCTTTGGTTGCTATGATACTCGCAGTCGGAATCCCAAATATGGAAATCGGCTCCAAGTTCGCCCCTATAACAGCTCCAGCCTCGATGAGCTTCATTTGACTGGAGCCGAACGCTGTGGGTGAAGTCACACTCACTTAATCCACTTCATTATACAGTCTATGAACATTATAGGTAAACAACTATTTTTTCTATAATCTGATATTTTGATCCTCTGTTTAGTATTATTTCTGAAAGTTTAACCATAAATTTGTTGTTGGAATGTGAATTTTACAAATGCTAATGCTAACTTAGAATATTATGCACTTTCTCTGTGCATCTCTATGCGGTGGTCCAAATTAGGCTCCCGGAGTCTAAGAGAGACAGAGCACATAGCGACGCGTGTTTTAGCTTCCTACCTAATTATTTACTCAGAGTCACAGTGCATTGGCGTGTGCATATCGTTTTCTAATCTGCCTCTTTTGGGCTGTTCTACCTTCACACGTCTTTAATGTTGCCTTGTTAACTCTAGCACCAGTGATCGAAGTGTAAGTCTCCGAAGCGAGTGGGGCTTGTGCAGTAGCCCTTAGAGGCAGAGAGCTAATGAGATCCCAGCAGCGCCTTTATAATGAAACATCTTTGAGGCCAATTGTCCATCACCAATAATCATATGTTAATAACCATGGCAAAAAGCAGCACGTTGGACCAGACTTGTGCTCATTTACTCTTTTTATGTGAACTTTGGGCTCTATGTGCAAAACTCACGAAGAGGCAGAAAATAAAAGATGAAAGTTGTTCAGAAACTTAGTGAAAAAAGTGTGAATAACTAAGAGTGTCGCAAATTTCTAAACCAAAAAGAACTTGAAATAATAACAAAGATGAAATGGAATAACTGTACAGTCGTCATTACTGATAATGTTTTATTGATTATCTGGAGTAATGCTGCACTCCAGCAGGAGTAATAATGAGTACTGTGATAATACTGCATAGGGCTGGGTACTATGGTGATAAAAATAACACTGTGATCTGATGCCTATTCAAATATGCTATTTTGGCCCTGTTTTGTTACCAATCACAGTGAAGTGTGAACTATCAGAGGCAGCATATGGCTTTAGTTTCCTGTTGAAGCCAAAACACATATAGTGTCATATATCGTGATAAAGTCAAGGTCGTGATCTGTCACTAAGAAAAGTGTGATATTCATTTTTTGGCATGTTGCCCGCCTCTAAAGCTGCATATGGACATTTTGAGGTATGCTTGTTTATCTTAAATGGCTGCTTACCCATCCAAAATGGACCTACCTGAGTGCACTGCAGCTCGACTGACGCTCTGTAATGTTTGTTTAATGTAGTCGATAACAAATGGCCTATTCATTATCACGCCATTTCTCATTTACAAATGGTGAGTTTTGGGTGGATAAAACAGAGCCACCACTGGGACTGGCAGGCTGGAGAGCCTAATGGAATCTAAATGGAAGCCATTTAAATAACATTGTTCTACAGACACTAATTATGTGTCCAGAAATGTTTGAATGTAGTTAGTCATTTTCCTCGTCTGTTACAAAAAATGTTATGCACAATACTGAAGCAAATTGATGTAATAGTGCGCCAGTATGGGCTTAATTCAGTCTTGGGGCTTGGCCATGCATCAGCAATAAAAGGAACAGTAGCTAACAGTTTGCTCCATATAATGTGTTGATATTGGCACATTAATGGTATAATTACAGTTCAGCGCAGCAGCGGCTGAGTTTGTTGAAAAGCCATTATGTGTCCAGTGTATCCGGCCCTGATAGACTCAGGATGGATGGATCAATATAAGAAAGAGAGGGCAAGCGGGGTGGACAGCAAGACACAGCAGACAGCCACACATGCTCTGGGAGTACTTAACTACTACACACATTTACGGCTTGGCAAGTTAAAATGTAGATTTAATGATCATATTTAATGATTCTTTTCTTTAGTAAAAAAACAAACAGGAGAATTAGAGCAAATTCACAAAACAGTTGCAGGTTGCTAAGATGCTAAAAGGGAACAAATGTAGTTCCTCTTTCAAATTCCATGGTACAGGCGTCTGTCTAAAAATGTGTGTCTGGAAGCCAGATCACCGGATTTTCACCAGACAGACTTTGTATTATGCAATATATACTGTATATTGTGTAACACAACCACACTGGCTGTGTGTGTGTGTGTGTGTGTGCGTTTGTGTGTGAATGTAGAAACAATCATTTCATATCATTTTTAATTTATGCCCATTTTAATTTATGAGTTGGCTACTGCTGCATCAGTGCAGTTTTTTACAGTATCTGTATGTTGTTTTTAACATCTCTTACAAAAGTCAGCCACATACACTGAAGCACATACACTGAAGCACAGACACTGAAGCACAGACACTGAAGCACATACACTGAAGCACATACACTGAAGCACAGACACTGAAGCACAGACACTGAAGCACAGACACTGAAGCACAGACACTGAAGCACA
>KN472353.1:25781-39755 GCA_000787095.1 Periophthalmodon schlosseri
GTAATTAGATTGGGCCCATCAGACTGTCCAAGGCCGACACCCACCTTGTGAGTTTGGCTTGCACCACAACGAGGCCAATAAGCATATAGTGTTGACAAGCTACAGCACAGTTATTCTTGAAGTATATTCTGAAGTATACCCTGAGAGTGAAGACCTTATGTCTTTGAGCTGGACCTTGCTGTTCTGATTAAGCCTAAAGGCTCAAAGGTGCAGTGGACACTACAGAGCATGTAATTACTTCACATTCATTTATTCAGACTCCCAGCCGGACTCTGCGTCTCCATGCACCCTGTTGATTTGGTTATGCTTTGGTTCTACTTGAAAAATGTATAACCACCTAAAAAAACAACAACATGGGACTCAAAATAACACAGTACAATTGTCTGCAGTGACAATGGAACATAAACTACAGGTTTTGATACTGCTTATATAAAAACACATTAGAGACTGGACATCTTAAATGAAAGAAAAAAAGGTGTATTTATTCTCTCAGTAAATGTCAAAAATCTTTGGAAATTAAGTGTAGACTATGTGGAGGGACAGTGAGGGCGGAAACACTTCCTGGTATATGAGGGTTGGTGATGATGACAGGGCCCCTAAGGCTGCATGACACCTGACATGTTTCATCTCCAGCCATGTCACGTCCGCTGCCACCGTCCGCCAGCGCTGGATGCAGCCGCTCTCTCCAGAGTGAGACAGAAATGACTATATGCTGCAAAGAAAGAGGAATTATACCAAACTCAGCGCCTTAAGATGTTCTGTCTGAGAGAGAAAGAGAGTGGGGAAGAGCCGGCTTCTGCCTCAGATCTATCTGTATCACCGATGCAAAAAGACGACCCCCAAATCCATTACAAGCCAATTATGTGTGCTGGGCCACGGCTGGAGCTGGCAACTCACTCGTGAACCGTGCCGCTTAATCCACAAAGAGGAACTAATAGGAAATTTGAAAATAGAATCCACACTTGAGTAACTTTGGGAGGATTTGGACGGATTAATGAACTGTCGGGGCTCACTGTCAACACGCAGCACAGTGCAATCCTTTAGCAGCTTTTGGCCAGTCTCCTCCTATCCTCCATCTCTGTCGTCTCTGTCTTTACATTGCTCACTTACAAGTCCTTAAAGCTGACACGTTCTCCTTCCCAAGAGCAGAAACGCAGCATAGATGGCTGCCGCGCCACCTGCGATTCATCTGTCCGAATTAATGTGTCTTGGCCTGTAACTGTTTGCACGTCTCATCTATCATTTTCACGTAGACAAAGGCAGAGGGCTAAATGAGCTTCCCCCGCTCCGAGCAAAGACAGCATCTGCCTTGGTCCAAAGGGACACACACAAATCACAACAGCCAGCTCTCAGACATGGGCAAAAGACTGCTATGACTTACATTTGAGTGTTTGGGCTTTTTAAAAATTAAATACAAAGTTGAAACTATTACAAAAAAAAAAAAGCTTTTACTTAGCCATAGGCACAAGCAATATTCATCTGGTCTGTTGTGGTTTGATGTGTGTCTTCAGCATCGGATTAATCAGAGAAACACCACTGTTCTCCAGCACCTCTGCTGGTAGTATTATGTTTAAAAGTTGTATGTCCTTGGGAGTGCATCATAATTGAATTTCCCATCAACTTTTTGCCTAAACTCTTCTCCTTTCTGTCCTGAGCAAACCTGCAAATGACAACCACATATAAATATAATGTTCGTTTGTACTTGAAGTCGAGATAGCTGAATAGTCCACAAGCAATTGCACGACAGGTTTGAGGTTATTTTGAGGTGAGATGTGTGCTGGTGTTTACAGCTTATGAATCTAGGTGTTAAGCTCTATATGTGTGTCTATAATGTAGCCGTGAATATACAGCCGTGAATACACAGGGGGGTCCAGAAAGTCTCTTTACAATTTAAAAAATGTATTACAAAGGCGATTGATAAGATACCTTAATCAGACTTGTTCTATTGTACTCAGTGGTTTACAAAGTTTTTTACTCATTTAATGCACCTCTATACTGGCACCATTAGTCGCTGGAAGCACATCAAGACAGTACTGGATTTCTTGCCATGTTCGCTGTAGCAGAGCCTCATCAATAGTTGCAATCACATCTGTTATCTTTAGTTCAGTAATGTCCCGTATCTTTGTTCGATACACGATATCTTTAACATAGCCCCATTGAAAGAAATCCTTTTCTTGAGGAGTAGCCATTTCTTAGGGGTTCATTCAAAAGGATGGCTCTTCAATCAACAGGATGCCTGAAATACAAAGTGATTAAACATGTTTACAATCGCTGAGTACAATAGAACAAATCTAATTAATATATCTTATCAATTGCCTTTGTAATTAAATTTTAAAATTGTAAACAGACTTTATGGACACGCTGTATATCTTGGCTGTTTACCACATAAACATGGTTTTGGATTTTACTTTCTTCAGTTTCTTGCAATATTACAAAGGACAGTAAAACATCTTGCTCTATTTGATAGTTAAGTTACTTGTACTAGTACAATATGGAATGTGGACACCTTTTCTCAATTAGAAAGCTGAGAATGCAGCTAATCACTGTTGCTAGGGCCTATTCCACTTGATGCCGATTGAAAATGTTGTTGTTTTTCCGAAGACATGATCCATCTTTTCCCATTTACCTGTCCCATTTTATGTCTGCAGACACAATATGGATCCAATAAAGGCCCCTCTCAGTCCATTCCTGGAGCTGATACTTGCCAACACCTAACTTAAATATATTGGTCCATCAATGATGAGCAAAGTACATCAGCCTGGGGCATTGTGTTGGTGTGGAGGCGGCCTAAATGGGTAAAAGCAGGTGAACTGCTTTTTTTTCCAACTTAACTAAGACAAGTTGCTGGAGTTTCCCATTGAAATGATTTAATCTGTCTGTCGCTCAACAGTAGCTCAGTTGGTAGAGTCTTTGTCCACTGATCCAAAGGTTGGCAGTTCAAGTCCTGCTCTTGATGTAAACATCATTTGTTGAGTTGTCAGATCCACTGACCCACAGGTTGGTGGTGTGATTCCAGCTCCCACAGATGAATGCTGTTGTTGTGTTCTTTGGCAAGTGTCCGTACTCTGGTGTGTGAATGAGTAAGTGGTTCCTTGAAGGTGGAAAAGTGCTACACAAATATGTGACCGTTTACCATTTAACCAGGTAAAATGTTTGAGAACTAATTATCATATACAAACATGACCTGGCCAAGAGGCACCAGCAGGAAAACATACATACACAATATACACATCACAGACAGAGACACAACATAGAGCATTCAGTAGGCGAAAAACAAAGGAGACTTGTGTAAAAATGTTAACAAGAACACATGTCAACCATATGCTGGAGTTTGTGCTCAAAACCAGAAACAGACATCACACAAGTGAGTTTAAGGCTGTTCTGCAGAGCTGTGAGTGCTACACTTTGCCTTCTGCTAATACTGGTACTTTGCCGTGCAGCAGACAAATGAAACTGCACTTAAGTCAATAAGAGAGCTTTTAAAAGCCTCACTGTATGGCCCCAGGGAGCAGTGTGCGTCTGACACTTGCACTGTGGATGTATATAAACGCCACTATGTTATCGGGAGAGCGTGAGGCAGCGGATGCAATAAAATGACACAAGAAAAACCAACAAGTCCATTTGTTTTAGTATTAGTTCAGAGCAAAGGTGTAAAGCCAGATTGATGTAGTCATTGCCTTTGTGTTGCAGCTGAAGTCTGATGTGATGCGTTTTAAAGAATATGTCTGTGTGGGACTACGTTGGTTTTGCAGCATTTTCTGACCACAATGTTGTAAATTGACCAGAACATAAATACATTGCAAAAGTTAAAATTTTCCACATGGTCAAGGAAAAGACAACCTCTGAAGACGTTTGTATGACATGCCTGTTTTATGTTTAAAAGTGCAGTTTATTCTTAAATCCATATTTTTTTTCTGCTATTACCAATATGGGCTGGTTGCAAATGATCTTATTCTACGCAGCAATATGACAAACTGGAAGAGAATACAACCTGTGAAAGGTGAATCGCACATGTTTAAGTGCTAAAAAGAATACGTGCAAATGGTACGTTTTTGCTGGAAGGCAGAAGTCAGGCGACGATGCAAAATGAGTAACTTATTTGCTGAAATGGAGGAACATTAAGACCGTATATGCTTTGAATGTGGTCAGAGAGTGGGAATCATCCCTAGGGCGTTTTGCTCTTCCCAAGTGGATATATTGCCCTTTTTCCAATGAAGTTTCCTGACTTTGCCCTAAAAGACATAAATATGAAATATGAGAGCTTTCAGTACTGCTTAGGCCTGCAAAATAAGTAAATTAGTCACGGCAGGCAGCAGTCAAATGAAGATTGTGCATGATGTTCTTAACGAGGGCCACATAGGACAAGCGTCGGACAGCTCGTTAAATGAATCCTTGGGGTCTGCTGCGGGGGAATGAGCTGTGTGTGTGTGTGTGACCTGCTTATGTCCTCTAGATTACACACTAACACACACACTCACACATGTGCACAGCCGAGCCCGCCCCAAATGGACTGCACAGAATGTTTCTGATCAAAGTTGCAGCTCTCTGGCCTGACTGGCGGAGATTACATGCAGGCCAGTGGGAGCTCTGGTACTTACAGCGTCCCCTTTTACACTGCACTCTGTTCCATTTTTCATTACATCCTATAAACATAGCCTCTGCAAACACCAGCACTATATAGCATGTTGGATCTAATGAGGGGGGCACAAGACAGCTTGATGTTGGAGCTGGATATGTTCAATTCATTGTAACCCACATAATATGAGTGTATGAATCACACAGGGAAAAGTCAAGATGTCTGTGAGAGGAGACCAAAGTTGTTTAGCTTTAATGTTTTGTGAAAGGAAAAACATCTGAGATGTTGCATCTCCCACTCTTTGTGAAAAGCTCTGAAATGCTGAGGTATAAAGTCACTGTCAGGAAGTCATTAACAGACAGAAAAAAAGCAGAAAGACTAGAAATAATTAATTACAAAGACGACAGATTTTTTTGTTGTAAAATGTAAAATACATTCACGTTACTGAATGAGTCAACTATTCTCTATGATTAACTTGCGTTGAATGAATGAAGTTTTCTCGTCTTGTAATTTAAAAGCAGAATCTGTTTTAGAATTTGCTTTGCATATGTGTCCCTCTGTCCCATTAATGGCGAGAGGTGCTATCCAATCACATTTATTTACACACAGGAACAAGCCGCTGTGGAGTTTAAAGCACAATGGTGCTTTCTAAGAAGCCTTTAAAAATGAATGTAATTCAGTGCAAGGCAGCGTTGGGAGAATAGGAGCCGTATTGATACCAGTGTGGGGGTGCGGGATGGAGATGTGAGACAGGCTATTGAGGCTCGCCAGCAGCCATCATTTGTTTTTCCTGGTGCTGCAGATTATCTGCTTGAGTGATAGAGGTGGCCTTGATCAGCCTTCTCGCTGCATAGTGTCGTTCATCACATGTCACAGAGCTGCACAAACCATCAGCTCCTCCTCACCGGCCTGCCATGGACATATTTACCAGAGGACACAGCACATGCTGCTATTTCACCAGCATGTGCAACTCCAAATAAATGAACATAGAACCTAATGTAAAAGCTCTATGCACTCATCACTTATCACTGTCTCTCGTCACTTAAATTTGAAAGTTTGAAATGGTTAAAAGCACAAAATCTTAAAAGCTTTGTTAAACAGTAACACAAATGACATATCTTTCAAACATATTCCACTGAGATGAAAAAAACAATCTACTTGTGAAATAATATGCTTTTACTACAATTCTTTCTCATTTAATCAGAGTTGGGGCCAGTATAAATTTTTCACAATATACAAGAAATACACTTGGAAAACTGAAATACACAGAGATGCACACAAAACAACTCCTGTGTGTTTAAATGTTCCTCTGAAAGAAAGGAACAAAATAGGTTTAATGTCGTCCCTTTTGGATTACCTCTCCACCTTATTAAGCTGCCATGGTAATGGTACAAATCTATCAGGCCAATCAAAATGAGCTGCAGGTCTTTTTGGTAAAAAGGAAAGCGAAGGGCTATTATTATTAAATATTGAATTACTCTAGTGTGTGCTGAATGGACCTGGGAGCTGATTGCAGACATGGAGGAGAGAGGCAAAGATGTTCACCCATTAATTAATGTAATAGTTTTCATGGGACAAAGCACATATCTCCGTCGCCTGCATAATGAGAGCCTGGAACAAAGTCATCCAGTGAAACCTATTTTATTCAGTGTGAGTGAGGCGCAATACAGAGCAAGTCAAAAGGCACCACAATGGCTTTTGATGGAGGCATTTTTCTGGTGTTTCTTTTTATTTTGTATTCCATTAGGGCTTTACTACGACTTTGGTATCTGTATTTGAAAAAAAAAAAAACTAAAACATTTAAACGTGCACTATGCAACGTTTCTGTTGGGTAATATTCATTCATGAAATTACAGGTGTGTTTACCACTTACACTTCCTTGAAAAACATGCATTCTTACTCTGAGTGGCCTTGCTTTTCCACCGATCTGACCTGTTAATTGGTTCCGTACTATTGGAACATTCCAGCAACGCAAACACCTCCGTGAACACAAGTAGGTGTAAAATGTAATTACTGGAGCCTATTTACAATCAGGCTTATGCAAATATCAATAACCATGTAGTTATTGCCTTATTCTAAACTGTATATTGCATGTTTTTTCTAATCCCTTGCAGCCCTAGTTTACAATCAGCCATAAGTCAGAAATCCATATCTTGCAGGTGGTGTGATTGCATGGAATATCAGGAAAAGCATACTGCCAGGATTTGATTACAGAATACAAGTGATATCACAGCTCAGTGGTGCAAAACATTTGGTGAAATGAACAGATCTTATTGGATTTTAATTCAGTGAATCCGTGAGGTGTGTCATATTGGGGAAATGAGAGCACGAGGTCTTCTTGGCATCATTCTGTAGCCCTGTCTTCTCACGCTGTAAAGAGTCTGTTTGTTGTTTTGTTTAGATACAGATATGAATTCAACGCGCGTGTTCCAGCAAAAAATGACATGTGTTTTATACATGTACAAGGTCGTGATATTGTAGATGACGCTATTTGGATAATTTTACTAATCTGTAAGTCGTGTGATCGAACACTTGATGTAGTTTCACCCTAAACGCCGACCCAAAAGGCTTCAAAGAGACCAAGACCCAAGACTATAAACTGTGATACCGGCATTAGAGTTCTACGTGCCAATCTATTTATGTTATATCTATCCTTATGTTAATATTGTTAATAGTGTGTGTGTGTGTGTGTGTGTGTTAAGGTTAGCACAATTTCTTTCTTTATTCTTTATTTGTCAGGGACCATGTACAAATTCATTAATCTCACAAAAGAAAAGATTTAGCTACTGCTACTTTCCATCTGCAGCCCCTGGGCAGGTGAACACACATTAAAAATACACATTTCATTACAATTACATTATACGACTATCAGTTCATCATTAACATTAGCAGGAAAACACAATCAAATGTCACTATGTCCAATACCTGATGTTTCCTACAGTCCAGACCAGTATAAAAAATCATTATGTGCAAACAGAACAGTACAAATTAACCTGACTGTTGTCGACACATTTGATTATCTAAAATGTACTTTTTTTTTTCAAATTTCTAGTAAAATTATTCAAATCTACAGACAATTTCAGACCGTCTGGAGCTGATTCCACTGTCTGATGATTTGAAAAGAAAAAGCCGCTTGAGCAAAGGCTGAGGATCTTTTTGGAACTGTGCAATTTGGGTTCACAGAGGAGTAGTTTGTTCGGAAAACTATTACATTTACAATTGTGCATTATGAATAAAAATGGGGCTGATATTTTTACATTCGTCCCAGGGTGTCTTGCATAAAAATATAATACCACGTTATTATGATGATAATTTCTAAACGTATTTGTGATCACAGAAGAGGCTAAGAAGTGTTTTTGGTCAGCGTATCAACAACATGTGGAGTGGCCCTCTTCTCTGTTATTGAGTGGGGTTGCTGTCAGATGAACCCACTCATCTATTCTGGTGTAAAAATCCTGAACCCGAGAACAGGCTCTCATACAGAGGTGAGAGGATGAACGATAGACGGACACTTTACTTACCCTCTACGTGTGAACTCCGCCACGGTGCACCAGGCTATATGTGTAAGGAATAGAGTGTAGACATTCAAATCAATAGAAATGACATTTGCATTATAATAGCTCATATTTTGATTATTATTAATATTTTGCCACAGGGGAGAAACGGAAATTGAGGTGTACCCAGACATCCTTTCAGTTCCCCACTTGTCAAACCCACATGGGAGGAAGTCAAATTACAAAAACATGAAATTACCATAAATCTCTTCACAAAAATACCCACTCAACAGTGCCACATGCCATTTTAGAAAATCCATTTGAATACTATGATCAACAGAATCAGAAAGCCACACGAGAAGTGGAATAATGAGGGATATGCACTGCTGAAAAATTTAGCAGTATTAAAATGAACTCAAATGTGGTTTAAATTTTAATTATTGTGTTATATAAGATGTTTAAAGCTTTAACGTGTTTAAAGTGACGCACTGATGTGACGCTGTTCTATGGAAGTTATCTTTTATGTTGAATTGTATCCAAAGTTGCTGAGATAACCTTTGGATTTTATATAAAGCTATTGTGGTGTTACACATATCCGCTAGCTGCCCAGTCGCTCGCAGCGGAAATCTATTTAGGGAGGTGCCTTCACCTGGCCTTTCCTCTTCCTCACCTCTGACGTCGGGGTGCAGCTTGCCGCTTTGAAGTTGGCCGTGGACACGGGAGCTACTGTAATCACAGCCACACAGCCTGAGAATCAAAGCTTAATCTGCCGCCTTTACTCTGGCCTAAAGCTCGTGGCCATGCAGCCGTCTCGCGCGCTTCACGGTGAGTTGTAGCAGTTGCGGCCCATTCATAAAATCATGGCATTGGAACTGACTTAACGGTGTTGTAGATCGCTGCCGTCGTCCTCTTCTTTCATTGTGTCTGCCTTTTATCGCTCTTTTGGTAAGTCATACACTCAAGCTTTTCGTTTCATTATGCTGTGGCGTCTGCGGAGGCCAGTCTCGGTTCCCCTTCACTCTGCGGACCTTTGATTTGGAGAAGTGGCGAGGCAAGGCAAGTTTATTTATATAGCACAATTTGTACACAAAGTAAGTCAAGGTGCTTTACAGAATAAGAAAGACATTAAAATTAAAAATCAAAACGTGCATATACAACGAACTGATCGTGGTATGTATTTGTACGGCGCATCTAAATGAAACATGTAGGCCACATTGTTCATCTAAAACTTGAATCCACAGCCCCTGATGAGCCTCTCCTATGCAGCTCCTTCACATTTCCTCAGCATCTCTTTATATCTCCTTTGTTCCTTTGGGTTCGCTCTCTGTGCCTCCACTGTAGTAATTATTACACAGCGCATTACGTAGCTGTATGGAAATATTCTGGGCTCATTTTGGGGGTTGATGGTCCAACTTTGGCCCTTCTAAAGACAATCAATACATGACTGGCTGTGCTAAGAGCAGCCTCACTGGTCTTAATCATCTGCCCAATTAAGCTAAAGGCTGAGTAAGAGGACTCCTGTCAAATTGTTGCCCCTTTCAAGCTGCTGTAAATCTGTCTAAGCCAAATGTTCTTTTCTTTTATTTTGAGCTAAGTGTCTTGAAGTCTTAATGAATTAAACCAAGATAAAGTGATTTTGTAAATTAAACCCTAAATGCTAAATAAATGTAAATCTAAATGAGTTCTTGTGTCTCTCATTCATCTCAGTTCCCCTCCCTGTGTGGCCTTAAAGCGGGGTAACGGTCTCATTTTAAGGCTCCCTATACCTTTCCAAACCAGGGTGGGGTTGTTCATTTGGCTGCCCACTGTGGGTCAGTTAGTCACTTATTCACCTTTAATTCATACGGCTACCGCACTGTCAAATAGAATAGTTTGTCTTTGCACATATGTTTTTGAATGCATTTTGTTCTCAGTAACTTGGAAAGTGTTGAACATGTCAGGTGATAAAAACACGTCATGTATGTGTAGATCCAGAATAACTGTAATTACTATAACTGACTTAACTATTTTGTTTTGAAGAGGTTTTTACATTTAAGTGATTATCACCCATGACAAAAGGAGCTTTAAAGTGACAAAAAATAGCAGAGGCATTTATCTCATGTCTGCACATGCCCCCCAGGTCCACTGTCGCAGTTTGTGTTTGGGACTCAGTACAACACTCCCCCAGAGTTTAAGAGACAGAATGAGACAGATCCGAGGGCATGTTCAGAGTGTCTCAGGATGCACTCACACTGGTCCTCGGTGGGTCCTGGTTTGACTTGGTTTAGTCCCGTTCTAGTCCAGGATTAGTTCTGAATTTAGTCCCTGTTTATTCCCAGTTTTGATTGTTTGTTGTTTATGTGCAAGTGAAGGCACCTTGAGTCTGAATGATCATGTGTTGCACCAGTGTGGACTGGCCATAGCGACAGCAGCCGCTGGTTTGAACATACAGTCATGCTGCGTGTTGAGAGGCGGGTGAGATTTTCTCTAAAATCTTGTGACAAAATTATACATTTAAATCATAACTTGTTAGATCACTGGTTTTCAAGCTTGCAAAAAAAGGTACTGTAATTTTATTGTATCTGTCTTCATTGTTCAATTTTTAGCTTTTTTGCTGACAAAAAGACTGTACTGATGAAAATGAAAATGAGCTTAATAGTATAATATTACTAATGTTAATGTCCCCTTTCAAATTAAATAAATAATTATAAATAGAATCTGAAATCTCTTTATGAAGGCGGTTTCCAAACACAGCTTTTCTCATTTATCTTTACTTTGCTTGTGAATCCCAATATTAATTCAGCACATTTATAACTTAATGTAAACATTTGAATTGAACTTTTATTTTGGAAACTGCTCTCTTGCTCACACCATTGTAACTGTCTTGGCCGGGCACATTATTCTGTGACCCCATAGGATGTTTTTTGAATTTTGTTGAATGTTTGATTTCCCCCAGCAGTGTACTGTAACATATTGGGGGTTTCAAAACCACCTTCTGAAAACCACCAAAACTGCTAACAGTCTGTGCATCTCTCGTACATTGTTTACTGCCCCATCTGTTCCCCTATATACATTGACTGGGGCTGCATTACTGTGTCATTACACCATCATGTGCTTTAGCTCAGTCTGGGCTGTTTTCTGTGCTGTGATTTTCCAACTCAAACACAGCCACAGTTTGATAATCTGTGCAGGTGTGTGCTAATCTCACAGCAAACCAGGAGGTAATTATACTATTTGCTGTATCAACCGACTGCTGCAACTTTGCACAATGGGAAAACCAAGAAAGCTGCACAGGATTCCTGGCTAACTTTTGGAGTCTCCGAGGGAGGGATCAGTGCAGAGGAAATGGGTGAACACAGTACAAAGACACCCTAAGAAAAGATGGAAGAGAAAAAAGTTGAAGTGTAGAGAAGGAGGAGTGAGAGGTAATGAATAGCAAATCAGGCCCTTTATAAAACTCCAGCTTTCAGTGTTCAATCAGCAGAGCCTGGATTGGCAATTTTCCTGAGGCACAATAGAGCAGACCCAAGAGGACTTCTGGCCTGAGTTCAGAGATGAAGGGGTGTGTGGTGGAGAGGTGGGAGATACCGGGGGGGGAGGGGGTCTGTTACCCT
Organism: Periophthalmodon schlosseri; assembly: GCA_000787095.1. NCBI lineage: Eukaryota > Metazoa > Chordata > Actinopteri > Gobiiformes > Gobiidae > Periophthalmodon > Periophthalmodon schlosseri. Next base: position 37,445 of record KN472353.1, read on the forward strand.
ACACCAACATGTCCTGTCGAGTTTGGCATAAAACACAGAGACAACGGGAGGTACTCGGCAGCTGCAGCCTCTTTGACTTTACTCTCCCTCCCTGTACGTATATTTGCCCTCTTCAGTGATGTGGTGGGTTAGGCATTTGCATAGGATCTCCCTGTTTCCTCTAGTGACAGGAAATAGCCTCCGGGTTGGAAGGTGGAGGCAGGCTTTGGAACTGAATGACTGACGGCCTGCTCCCACCGCGCTCCCTGGGTCAACCTGACAGCCAGATTTGCATTTTCACACGGACGTATTTCCTCCCGTGGATACACTTAAACAGCACGTTTATGATGTACAAAATAAAACAAAGAGAAAAAAATGACAATAATAATAATTTTAAATATTATCTGTCAACAATAGTGAACATTAGAGGCACAGATACAGTATGTGATGCATTTTTTATTTCTTTTTAAGACGCTCAATAATTCACAAACAAAATCTCATGTGGCTAGAGAAATATAATTAAACTTTTTACGTCAAGTTTTGAAAAGAATAACTGTTTACATAATTACTAGCTGCCTGGAAAGAACAAAACATGATTTTAAATTGAAACATTTCTTTTAATTTTTCTTCCCATTTTCTTTTTTTTTAATTTTCTTATACAAGCCCTAATCAGCCCTTTAATGGACAGTGTTATTACCATACTGAGAGACTGTTGTAAATATGGTTTGTTTTTACTGCCCAAAAGCACTTTATATTCCTCTGAAGTGATGTTTTGCTATCTCCTGAGAGCAATGATTTACTCTGACACACTTACTGCTCATTACAACTCAACTGCGCATGAAGAAGACACGTCATCATTTTGTCCAGCCTAATAAGACACTTGATCACTGCCACTTGAGTATTTTGCTATTCATTTTGTGGAGCACCATTTTTCACTCCTTTAAAAAAATACATAATGATATGAAGAAAACTATTGGCCTAATAAAGGTGAATGAAGTACTGCACAGCGAGCCCAAAACACATCGTTTCAAATCTCTAATTCCAAAGCCGTTTTTACACATGGCTGTCAATTGCACTTTTCGCATGGCACGTAGTCATAGAGGCAATTATTGTGAACAATAGCCGAGATCTACCCAGATGGAGTTGGAGTGCGATGTGGAGGCCTGCTGCCAGTGTGTACACAACTAAAACCTGTCTTACCATGTGCGCAGAGGGGCCACCCAGGATCCTACGGCAGCGATATTTCCTCTCCCTTTTGGCCATATCGTTCTGCCCTGCAATTTGGAAGCCCGGCACAGAGAAGATAGTGTCACAGGAGAAAGAACAAGTTGTCAAAAGAAGGTTGCAGACTCCTGGCACTGGCCCTATCACGTGTTAGTTGGCAGCTGGGATTGTTCCGTGGTAAATGGTTAAGTGACCTTTACTGACCCTCCAAAAATAAAAATAAAACAAAAAAGTGTCGTATTCTTGTTAATTTTACCACACAGATGTAGTACTTATGATGACCTTGGGGCTCGAATCGGACTTATACTTTTTTGGCAGTGAGCGGTGTTTGATAACTCGACTTGAAATTCTGCCAAAAGGACTCGTACTCGTGGACCAACGACTCGGACTCGTAGACTTGACTAGTGACGTCTTTATGCTTCCAACCCATGCATTTATACACATGTTTTGAAGTTACGCCTGTAAAGGAAATGAAAATATTGTGTGATTATTTCATCTTTTAGAAGCTCACTTGGTCTTGTAACTAAAACTCATTTGGTTTAGTAGTCAAAGACAGTGAAACTTTTCATGTTCCCTTTTGGTTGTTTATTTTGTTAAGCAATAGATGCAATATAGATGCAATCAGATCTCTCTCCTTTGAAATGTATCACACCCTGTATTGTTCTAACTCCACATGTTACTGCCTGAGGTGAACCAGCTCATGAATGTCACCAGGAGCGTGTCTGGCCACACCTCAGTAGGAGTTGTCACATTCTTACTTTGAAATATATGTCCTCTGGTCATCTCATATTATATAAACTTGGTGATTTGTATCATTCGGTGTCTAACTTTGGGGGACATGCTGTTGGTTGCTCTGCTGGACCTATTTTTTGCAAGAAATAAGTTCTTCGTGTTTGCTTCAACATTCGTGAGCGCCTACAAAAGGAGTCTTTTGCCACAACATGCCTTTTAACCTCAAAGTTTGTTTAATCTTTGGGAATGAGCACCATTAGTGAAATATCATCTTTTCTTAAATGGGCTGGACTTGACTCAAACTTTATTTTAAGACACAAGGACCTAAGCGTAACTTGGACTTTGAAAATCTCGACTCTACAGCACTGGTTTACTA
>KN472353.1:39833-57606 GCA_000787095.1 Periophthalmodon schlosseri
AAGCCTATTTCTCATTGAAACTGAAATGATTCGTCAATCACTAGTTATTTACCCCAATCACTTTATATTTTTATTGTATCTAAAAACGACAGCAGACGTGAGTGGCTTTTTTTTGTTACGGAGACAGCTAAAAGAATGCTTGTTTCATCTTGGGGAGCATGCGGCAGGGAGACTATTTCTGATATAGGCGGGCGGTTGGTTGTATTTCTCTGTTGGTTTTTCTCAGAACTGTTTTGTGCTCTCAGGTGCTGCAGGTGAAGAATGAGTTCCTCTAATAGAGACGAGATACAGCGGCAACAGTGGTTATTAGGCAGCAGTTCAGGGCTTGTTGATAGTGTCAGCCACAGTGCTATCCCAAATGTATTTTTGTAGAATACACTGATGTGTGAGCGCAGGCTACAAGAGGGGACTTATCTGGAAGTTTCAGCATGTCAAATTGTACGAAACGACAAGAAAAATGACAAAGAAGTGACAAAGGTGTAGTGTGGGTTACTAAATGCGGTCGACATAAGTAGCCCCAGGTGTATAATTCTAACAGTGGTAGTAATAATAACCTGACAAATAAAATGACGTGCTGCCGAGTCTGATGGGTGAAAATTAACTAGCCATCATGTCAGTAGCTCAAAAAGTATTTCCAGAAATTCTATGAGTTTGCAAAACTGAAATATTTGCAATTTGTCCTAAAATGTTAAATGAGTTGATTTTGTACATATCTTTTTTCAGTTTAATTTAGATAGAAGTGAAGAAATGACACTGAACATACCAAGTTTCTGTTCTTTTTTTATTTTTAGTGACATATTTTTGCAGCCTTGTCTTAATTTCTCAGAACAATTAGGCCTGTCTTGATAATTACTCTATCGACTTATCATTCAATATATGAAAGCTGGAACAATATGATTTGGGGCTCGGTATTTATTGTGTGTACAATTTCTTTGCAATAGCGGTGGCATTTTGGGTATTTTTCCTGTAATACAAAAGCAGTTGAGCTGTAAAAGGTCTTCTGTGGCAAATTACTGCTTCATTCTGTTGTTTATTTGTTGCAGCTCAGGCCTTTTAATGATACTGTCTATTTAAAAAGTCTTTACTGGCTTTATCTCGCATTATTATTATTGAGTCAGTTGGATGAAGTTCTTCGTGCTTCAAAATGTGTTATCGTGACAGGCCTATGAATGACTTCAGTACTATCTTGACGACTACATATTCTCGCGCATAGTCTCTGTCACTTGGCCCTTCCACTATCATGGCATCAGAAGTGTTGGCTGGTCGTTGATTGGTTCCCTTGATGTTGAGCACTGCCTCATTTATGTATTGACCACATGTTTTGGCCACATGCAGGCCTCCTCTCCTCTGTGCAGACCCCTGTGGCTCTCTGTGGGATGGGAGCACAGATGGACTCAGTGGGGAGGCACAGGCAGTTTGGCTCCGGCACTGGCGTCCTATCTCATCAAACCCCTAAAGAATGGCAGCACATCACACAGGCACATCAGGAGGATTTCGCGTTGATCTATTAGGAATCAAGCCATTAAAATGCTAATTTCCAATGGCCTTATGCCTTCTTTGCTTATACTCTATGCCTTTAGACTGTTGGAGACCTTGGGTTTGTTGTATGTAACGTAGAACCGTAGGGACAAAAAGTGAATCATGATTTTTGTCCTCGTATTGTTCAGTTCTGACTTTGCTTTGTTTTATTTTGTCTTATTAAAAGTGATTAAAATGGTTTTCTTAAAGACCTTAACATATACAACATAAATTACACAGAATTTTAATCACAGACATTTATTACAAAAATAGTCATATTTATTCCTCCAAAGTCTGAACTCTGCTCCACTCCACATGGTTTTACTGACAGAAGATGGTTGTGAACTTCTCGATTAAAAAGACCTAAGCTTGACTATTTGAAATGATTGATCCTGGTGTCAAGTGAAATGCCGTCAATTGCACAGCACTAGTTCAACGATACAAAAGCCAGAGCATGAGATATATAGACTGGCTAAGTATTTCAGCTCACTTATTTGGCTGTTTGTGCGAATTTTGTTATTGAAAAGATCCTTCACATGGCAACTGTTGTATTAAGAGACATGATGCAAAATGAACTCTGATATAGAAACAAACATGTTTAAAACTGATACAGCACACCGTATTTTTAAAGCATGTTTTTAGGTCATATATTAATGCATCATATGTGGCGTGAGCTCAGAGTAGTGACAAAGATCAGTGCGTAAAGGGCCCATGCGCTGCACAAGTGGGTTAACGCCAAATGGACCATCGTCTGTCCTCTGTGTTTACTAGCCACTCTAAATGTGAGAAGTGATGATCTTTGGATGGAGCCCTGGTCCCCGGAGATGCTCCTAACGAGGCCAGCGTTTGGCTCTGGAACCTGCTCCTCCCTCGTGGGGAGCAGAGAGGCAGCACACCTCTGTGTGCGGATAATTGGCAAAGGCACCTGGATCATACAGCATGAATGACAGACTGACATTCATTACCTTTAATAGAATTCCCTCCATCAGTGTGCCACCCTTGTCCTCTCTTTCTGCGACACACATGCACACACGCACACACACGCACACACACACACACACACACACACAGTTTTATATTTTTCGTTTTATTTGGGTGTTTCTGTCACAGCTCTCTGGTCATCATCAGCCATGCACTGCCGCCCTACGGGTCATCAACAGTGTCTTGTGGCTATTGTTATCCTTGGCACCTGAAAGATAAAGTCAGTTTTGATGAGTGATGAGGGGGCCATCGTGAGATGAGCTGCAGTTTTGTAGCGATACAGATATGGTGTATGGCTTTTATAAGGATCCCTCCAAGGCTGAGTGTGTACAAGCATGTCAGGTCACAGGCCAGATCAGTGCTCCCATTATCAAGTCTGCCGTAAATGTCCTTGTAAACACTGCAAATATTCTCGCGCTCAAACCATAAACCTTGAAACATGTGCACAAGACACTGCAGGTGATTCTGTATCGTTGTGAAGCACTTTCTCTACATCTCCAGACCAATTAAATAGTACATTTTAACAGTTCCGCAATGATGAATCAGAATAATTGTGACTTGATTACTTATGATAATTGTTAGACATTATCTGGAGTATAAACAGACTATGACACATGCCAAGTGCTATCAAATGTTTTATCATACAGCACTTATTAAATTTTAATAAAAAAAACTACCAACATGCCTCTATTTGACTTTTTTTAGCTTTACATTTTCATATGTAGTTGCAGTCCTAATTTTGAAAGTGCTTATACTAAAAAGTAAGATGACATTCTGATATGTGGCCCAATAACAAAAAAAATATGTTTTGATTCACACTGAAAGTTTTCAGTGTGTGGTTAACAGCACTGGAAATATGTGTGTTTATGATTGTGCAGTGGCAGACGAGGACCAGCTGTGGGCAGATGTGGGCGCACACCCTCAGCGCTCAGATGAATAGTTTTACACATATGAACATCTTCAAAACAGAGATGAAGCATGACTTTGGTTTCATTTCTAAACTTAGACCTGAAGTGAGGTGGGAAGATTTGAAACAGATTCATAATGAACAGTTTTTTTCAGGTGTAAATGAATATCACCATTTGGTGTGCTGCTAAACGTGTTATAGGAAGCACCATGAGAACAAAACAACTAAAGTTTTCTTCCCTTTTGAATACATAGCCTATAATACAGTATATTTCTTGAAGTATATTCTTAGTAGTACTAAGTGCAATTAATTATGTCTGACTTTATAGGTCTGTAATAGCCTTGTTTTCTGCCTTCTCATTAGTCACGGCAGAAATTCTGCATAGCCTTGATCAGCTGCCATAAGCACCTCCTTTGAGTCATGTAAGATATTGTGCCCATCACATCATTTGGTGTCTGCTTAATTATATCATCATTAAAAACTTAATTATGGAGCAATTATAAATAATTATAGTTATAGTTTTCTCTTATTGGACTGCATTTAGAACATTTTGGAGGTATGGGCGTTAAATAACACCTCAACCTCATGCTGTACACAGATTCACGCCTGAACAATAGGGGAAATATATTCTCCAGAGATCAGCACCTGAAGGAGCTTTGTGTCTCGGCGGCGGATGGTATAGCATTTAGTATTTATTTTAGGGATTTAGGGGTTGTGTTTCCCTGTAGTAATGGTATTTTCATGCAGAATATATGCTTGATTTGATTCTTAAGCAGTAGTTACATCTGCTAAAAGATGATGAAGGGCAGTCTTGATTTACAGGTACTCAATATGAAGGATACTAATAAGCATATTAACTGACAGCTCTATTGACAGAATTATATTTGCCACATGCATTCCAATAAGGTGAAGGCCATCTGTCAAAATGAAAACCATTTATTATTTTACATTGACTAAGCACAGTCTTTTTAAAATGTGTATACATAAGCCACTGCGCCCAGTCTTTCACACTGCTCTCTCCAAAGACACATAAATGCATTTTTCTGGCTCTCATATTGATTTGGATCTCACATAATTGATCATTGGGGAGGCACTTAAGAGTCGGCTGTCTTTTTACTTCTATAGGCTGACAGCATAGAACCAATTTTATCCATTATAAACAAGATTTACCCCGGGGGGACTTTCAAACACAGATGTAGAAACAGATATACTGCAATAATTGGCAGCACCAATGTTCTCAGAACCTGTGAAGAGAAATTAAATACCTTTATGGAAGACAAAAAGCGAGTTTTATTCCTTTAAATGGCAGGTGTTAACATGGTATTTCAGAAATAAATTGTGTGATAATACATGTTAATACGGCACTATACTGTCTAATGCTGTCAGTAAGACATCTGACATAGGTTCTGTTTGGAGCAGCCTGTTGATGGCTCACAAACGAGTCATTCACATTTGTTCTTTGCCAGCTAACAGTGACATCTTTGAACGGTCCGAGAAAGCCAAGATACCATTGTAGGGACTCTTTTAGAAATGAATGTTTTTGTGGAATATTCTTAACACATTATTTCTAACCTTTTATTTTCAGGAGATGAAATTTGAAGATTAGAAGCACTGTGTATTGAATCACATAATCAAATAGTCAGTGGTTAAAACAAACAACTACAACAAAATAAAACTGTTGACATTTTGAGTTTCACAATGGCATAAAACTCTTGACACAACTGACACGTTCTTAAATGTGCAAAATAGATGTACAGTTCAGTATGTAATCATGCCATGCTCTTGAGTCTACACCGCAGTATGATACAAGTCTCATTATTAACTTATGAAAGCACCAGCTCAAACAAAACATTTATGTCTGGCAGTCAAAAAGTCCTCTCTCCTTTAATTAAAGCTCTCCTCATTACCAGCAAGGACAAGGGGAAGGCCACAGTTCTGTCTCCATTTAAACGCATCATTAGGTGAATATCATTTGTGTAGTATATGTGTAAATGAAGAGGCCCTAATGGACACTGACGTACGGTCAGTGAAGTCCAGACGCTTGGAGAGAGAATAAACAGAAAAGGTCCAAGAGGCGAGGGTGGTCAGTGAAGTCCAGACTAAACAGAAAAGGTCCAAGAGGCGAGGGATCGGCTGGAGCCTAAAGGCGTTATGATCACACAAAAGCCGTTATGATGACACAAAAGCTCCAGTGATATTTTAAATGTATTTGGCACCGATATTTGTCTGCACTGCCCCAGTCTGTGTGTGCTCATGTGTTAGTCCCAGATTGTGCATCAGTGCATCAGATTTTTGTATTTTTCATAAAATTAATGAGTAAAAACTGAAATAGAAGAGCACTTATGCTAAAAATATGGTTGTATGTTTACACAATCATGTAACTAATGATTTTATATCCTAGATAAACCAGTGCGGCCAGTGTATACTATAGCGCCCCCTACCCTATGTCAGCATTATCTGATTTGTACAAAACTTAGGGATTAGATTCTATGCATGAGACAAAGAAAAAAATCTATTATAAAGATAGAGCATTTTTCACAGTTGGCCAGCAGGGGCACAGAGATTCCTAAAAAACATTAAAAAAAAAAAAAAAATCTTACATGCACATGTTTAGTCTGATCGGTTTGAAACTTGTTACACTTTTACACTGGCTGACACTGATTAAAATCATAATTCACACTTAATGCTCAGTACTGGGGGACTGGGGAGAAAAAAAAAATACTTTGATAGAAATGGTTGAGATTACTTTTACAAAAGCAAAAAGTAAATTTATGAACTTCACTATAACAAAAGAAAAATTCAATTCTGTCACTGGACAAAAGTTTTAGAGTGACGAAGTTTTGCCGTTCATCCAAGTGGCTTCTTCAGTTCTGGTCACATCCCTGGTGGACACTGACTTGTATCTATCTGAAGGGAGGAGTTAACTAAGTCATAATTATTATATTGACTTATCATTTAATATATGAGAGCTGAAATGATATATATTTGGGCCCAATATTTAGCGTATGTACATTTTCTTTGCAATAATGGGGAGATTTTAGTTATTTTTGTTGTGATAAGATTTGGGCTGTAGAGGGGTCAATAAGATTTAAAAAATGGTCCACTGGATTATCCTGCTTTATTGTTATTGTACCAGTGGCAAAAAGTAGTTTCAATATTATCGTTTATCATTTTATTTTACTGTAGAAATAAATCGTGCTTCAAAATAGCCTAGAGCTAACTACACTGAAACTAACACACCTATTTGGTTACAGTTTCTGTTTGTTAGCTAGGTCTATTGAACTACACTAAGTGTGAACTGTCCCTGAGTCATATTTTGCATAATCGTTTAGGCCCCTAATGGGAGCATTCATATCTATTAGCATACTGGCTGTCACTAGTGTTTTCCTTGTTTAGGTTTAGGTCTGAGGATGGAGTTATAAATAGGAGATAAATGATGTCTAAGCCTCCCATTTCTGTTCAAAGATGGATTGTCTTTCGTAACAAAGGCATTTCTTTGCTTTAGCTAAGATCTGTACCTCACTATCTTCAAAGGAGTGGTTAGTGGCTTTGAGATGGAGAAGCACAACAGATTGTGGTCCCGAGCTGCTCTTGCGACAGTGTTGTTACGTTCTCTTATGGAGTGGCTGTTTTGTTTCTCCAATATAACGCTCACAGCCATTTTCACTGCGCTGAATCGAGTAGACAGCATTGCTTTGTTTGTGGCTTGGGGTTTTGTATTTTAGGTGAATCAGTTTCTGTTTTAAAGGGTTTGTAGGTTTGAAATAGACCATAATTTTATGCTGCCCTCTGAAGCTTCAGACACACCAGCTGTGTAAGCAATGGTTACACATTTTCTCCTAGGTTCTGATTCTCTGTTCTCCTGGGTTTTTTGTTTTTTTGTTTTTTTTATCTCTCTTAGATCTATTGAAGGCCCATTTTGGATATCCACAGGCAGAGAGGGCCCTCTGTACTTATTATTCACTTTTCCCTCTGTGCCGGTAGGAACTACTTGAGCCTGTGTTGTTATGTTCAAATAACTTCAAACTTGTGCTGCAGTAGATGGTGTGAATCAAAAAGAAGGTGTTGGCCGAAGTGTGTGGGCTTCCTGAAGACTTCTACCTGGAATCTCCGGTCCTCTCCAATAGTTACTGCACAGTCTAAGAAGGCGAATTTGTTCTCTGCTGAAATTGGAAAATATGTCTCAGATAAAATGGCCCTCACCTGTGGGGTGCCCCAGGGGTCAATCCTGGGACCCCTTTTGTTCAGTTCAGCCAGTTAATACGCAGCAATAATGTGTCCTACCACAGCTATGCAGATGACACTCAGATCTATGTTTCACTGGCAGCAGGTGAATATGGACCAGTGGATTCACTCTGCCACTGCATCCAAAACATCAGAGTGTGGATGTCTTCTTGAAGATGTGAGACAGGCCTCTACTTTGATAGTGTGTTTAAATCCAGGCTCCAAACGGTTCTGTTTAGCTGTGCATATGACTGAAAGGTTTTTATTCTGCACTTCTTCTCTTTAATGTTAATTTTATGATGGTTATTTTTGTTTTGATTTGTTTATATTGTGATTTTAATGTCTTTCTTATTCTGTAAAGCACTTTGAATTACTTTGTGTACGAAGTAGTTAGATTCAGTGTATTTAGCTCCTGCCTTCAGATAGATATAAGTCAGTGTCCACAGCGATCTGACCAGGACTGAAGAAGCCGCTTGGATGAGCGGCAAAACTTCTTCACTCTAAAACTTTTGTCCAGTTGACAGAATTGAATTTTTCTTTCACTATGGATCATACCTGGACGAGGGAAGAATTACACAGACAACTTTACTATAACTTAACATACATTTTTTTGCTATGAATTTTAAAAACTTAATATCAGCATCGGCAGATATTGGTCACTAGAGTTGGGCGATATCCATTTTTTAATCATACCTTCCCCAAATTATAGACTTCGCCTGTCCCAACTAATTAAGCCAAATCAGCTAAAAATGTAGTTACATTTGGATTTTTCTTCCTGTAGCACATACAGTGTGTGTAAAATAGATAAAATAACACTCATTTATTAAGGGGCAATGTGAATGTAGCTGATTTAAATGCAAAATACATCATTAATTGATCAACAAGCCTCGTTTCTCTCTCCCCTTTCGCTCGCACACACCTGTCTGCTCCTGCCCACTGCCACGTCGCTCTGCTTTTTTAAAAAACATTTTAAAACTATACATCTCGAGTAAATGTGTGAAATTTTGACAGTAAAGAACGTTGGAGGTTTTATTGTGCGTACGCCTTTGCCACAGGGACAACCAAACTAACAGCGTACTGCGGTTTTAAAGCACAACTGGACTGAAACGCATAAGGACACGACTCAGACTGATGATAACGGGGCTGTTTGGCTTTGCATTTAAGACATCAAAGACACTGTTCGACCTTATGGACATATGTTTCATTTTGTGCCAGATGCGCAGGACAGACGGGCTGTTTTCAGTCACGAGCAAAAGAAATTAGGCATCTATAGATACATAATCTACTCTTACAATTTCAATTACTTTCATCCATGCAACTAGTAAACCTGGTGTAAATTCATACATTTAAGAGCTAAACCAAAGAGTGAACCACACATGGATTTAAATAGAACCCAAATTTTGTGAAAAAGTGTGTTTTGTAACTATCAGCTTCTAATGACAGTGAATACACAAATATTCATGAAATCAAATAGAGCACGGGCCTGTGGCTGCGCTCCCCTGACTGCATGATCGCATTATAACAGAGAAATGGAGGTAATGTTTTATCAATGACCCGCTGTTGACACGCGCGCACGTGTCTAGGCACGTGCGTATACAATGTGTTCAAGTGAAGAAAAACATTCCACTTCTCTGAATATTTGTGCAGTTTATGACTTGGTTCACTCACCTGTTTGTCCTGTCCAAGCGACTCCTCTTCTGCTCTTCAAGGACAAGAAGAAAATAACATCCAAACAGTGCATCCAAAGCGAGTGTGTGTCCACGATGCTCACGTTCATAAAGTCAGAATCAGTGCACATTCAGAGTCCAGCTCCACGCGGTCCACATCGCTCCATACGTCCTGCACTTTGTTCTTAGTCCCTGTGCTAGAAAGTCATATTCTTCTTTCTTTTAGACAGCGCTGTTTGAGCCCCAACAGTTGTTTTGACAGGCAGAAGGAGCCGCGCACTACGGGTGTGATGATGAGTCCAGGTGCGCGCCGTAACTTTTAAAACTACACTTAGAGCTTAGCTGTATGTTTTCAGCTTTTGTGAACGTTATTTACTGAAATTAAAAGAAAGCTATTTAAACAACAGAACAGAGCTGAATGTCTGTCAAATACCTGAGAATATTATTTAATGAAGTGATTTATTGGCTGCAGTGTTAAATATAAACTTAAAGAGAGAGATTTTTTTTGAACAGATGATACTGAAGGTGACACATTATGCTTTTTCAATACGGCGGTATATGATATTATCGTCACATCACCCAACTTTATTGGTTACTGCATAAAAGCAAGACAAATATAGGAAATTAGTATTGGCACAAAAGATCCATATGGGACCATCCATACTCTAGTCTTGATGGAGATGTACAAGGGCTGTGATTTGGTTGGTCGCCTGGGGCCAACAAATATGTATTACTTCTTTTCTATAATATAATTTTGAATCAGCCTCCTTATAGGAACAATGGTAATGCCCACCTCCTGGGACCACCCAAGTCATTTATGAATATCATTCTGAAAGTCTTAAAATTTGTGCATTGTTTGTCATATCCAAATCACATTTTATTGTGTATTTGTGCATTGTGTTGATTTTTTTTTTTGTATTAAGTTTTCTTTTTTCTTTTAATCCATGAAACTTTATTTTTTGCATTTACTTCTTCCATCTTCCTTCTGCCTTTCCTCATGATTGACTGCCAGTCTTGCAGTCCACTCCCGACCATTAACCATTTAGAATGACAAAATGGCGATTATCTTCATGTCACCAGATAAGTGAGGGGAAATGGTCTGTGAAAAGGCCTGTGCACGCTCGCATGTGTCCATCTTCAGAGTGGTCATTGTGCCCCTAACTCTATATGACATCTGCCCACATTGCGCTCTGTATATTTCTGACTCAACTCGGTGGGTAATGTTTTGTAAAACATGCAGCATCGCCCACTCTGCTCTTTTCCCCATCGCAATTACATCGAACATTCACACAAAAGTGCATCCGTGCTCCTCTTGCAACCACGTCAGCACATTTCACTCTATATAGTCATTCATACGTGTGCAAACAGGAATTTATACAAAGGAAACTCATCTCATTGATAGTCGGGATGGCTTCAGTCTTAAAATGCGTTGCAGCTACTTGCATCAATTGAAAACGGCACAAGAAGAATAAGCAGGAATCAGGGATAGAGAAATATCTCCGTTCATCAGGGGGATTTTAAAAGTCTGTTCACAAAGAGAATACAACTATGATTGGAGCTCAGTCTGAATTATAGGTTATAGTGGAACATTACAAGTGCTACCCTGAGAGAGGATGTGTGGTCATAATGGCTGTCAATTGAAGCTGCTAAATGACTTTTTCTTCACTACTTCTTCCACTTGGCAATCATGCTGTATGTTCATGCTTATAATTTGACTTTTAATCTTTGATTTTCATGTCAAACTCATAATTATGTTGCTTTTACAGATGAACTTTGCAATGTTAAAGCTTCATAACAGTAAATTGATTGAATACAGTTGCTTTTGTGGTATTGTGTAGCTTTAGTAGCGGTGAGAGTCTTGAGTCTTATTTTTTCAGGTCAAACTGGTCATAAAGAAGTAGTCTAAAGGCTAAAGTTTACATAATATATAAACTGCTTATGTCTAACAAAAGTGTTTTTTTTAAATAGTTTTCTTGTGAGACAGCCAACATTGTTTCTGCTCTGTACATAATCTCATAGCTTTAATTACAACGTATTGCGACAAGCCTCTGCCTGTGGTTGCTTTGCCGATCAATACGTGGACACACTCCAAATCTCAGTGATAAAACCAGGTGCAAAAGGAATAGATTTTTATTTTTTTTTTCCCTTGATAAATTAAGTAATTTTATTAATATTTAATTGAGTCCATTGTATGCAGCAGTAATACTGTTGTAATACTTTGTTAATCCTTACATTTCTCCTTAATGTGATTTTATGATGAAAACATAGCCACTCTTGAGACTGCAACTGAACGTGGCAGGAGAAGCCCATTATAGGAATGAGTGAATGAAGAGATGGACAGTGGACTGGAGTATAGAGTGGGAGATTTGTGGGAATCCAGAGCAATATGGAAGAAGATGATTGAGAAAGATGGATAGGGGAAGATGAAAGAAAAAGAGACATGATTTAGAGGGAGCAGCAGTTGGGGCTGGGGTGCAGAGAAAGGGATTGGGGGTGGGAGTGAGGGGGGTACAGGAGAGGTGTCAGCCATAAAACACTCTCATATTCTGCCTTCTGTGGGGAGGAAGTGCAAGGGGCCCACAACTGACAAGTAACACACACCTCTACCAACACATCTCACTGTCGTCCTCATCTACACACTTTCAGCACTGTGTAAAAGTTTTAGATTCAATACAGTATATTTATGTCATGCCAAGGACAGAATCATTACTGTCGGCACATAGTACAGATTATATACCATATTCTTCATAAAGGAGCACAGTATAACTTCTCTGATGTGGAGAGTCTGCTACCTCTGTCCGTGACGATGGAATGTTGCCTGGAATGTTCCACAATATGGCAGTATCAAGGCGTGACCTGATGCCTTCATGGAACTAGATACATTTAATCCCCTACTTTGGAACATTCCAAACAAAGCAATAACAGTCTATGTCCGTGGAGACAGGACAAGTTGATGGCTGATCATCTTCTGGAAAAGTACATAGTGTACCTTTAATTGTGTACTTTACTTGCAATTTTCTTTGACTCACTTCCTTTTTCCCATAGACGTTTGTACATTGCAGCATCTTTAAAATAATCAGACACCTATTTTTCCTTCACAGATTTATTTTTAGGACTTCAGATTAAATGATACAGGATGTGTTAGAAGCATCCACCTACATTCTTGCATTAACAAGTTATTTTGTGGTGTCTTGTTTTGCATAAATATTGTAAAGGGAGTCCAAGTGAATTATATAATCAAAACACTCCTGTAAAGTTACATCTGGGCGATCACCTCCTACATTAAACAATCAGCCTTTATGCTACTTGAAGTTTTCTCCGCGCACATATGGTGTTTACTTGGCCCCAGTTCAATGCTGTAAAGTAAGAACTGCATTACAATACTGTAGGCGTTGTACATTAGATCCACGTTGTAGATTTGGACTGTAATGCTTCTTTTCCCTCTGTTGTTACTGCTGTGCACACTGCATCACTAAACATGTGTGATGTGTAGAGTTTTATAGTCATATAGTGGCCACCCGTCTCTGCTGAGATATGCCTGCATATTGTGAGAGTATGAGAGATATATTCTTTGTGTATGGGTTTAGTGGACAGAGTGAACTGGGGAGTCAATAGATGCTGGGTGAGTTTAAGTCACCTTTAAGTAGGGCCGGGCAATATGGTGATGACAGTTGAATCATGATCTACTGTTTTGGTCGTGTTGTCCTATCGTGATTCACTTTTTGTCAGTGTAATGCAGCTCCAGTTGGTTAGCCTGTTTAATGGTGCGTTCAGACCGCGGCATGCAAAGTCTATGGGGGATGCGCATCTAGGCTGGTCCAGCGTTTCCGCAGCACGTTTCAAGCATTTGCTGTGGCGTGTCTTGCATGTTGAGCACTCACGCATCTTCTTAAAGACCCTAGTGTTGTAATAAAATCTAAATTATGATCTGGCTCCAAGAAAATCGTAATATAATCTTTTTTGCCATAACTTTAAGGATTCCCTTAGTCCAGAAAATACCTGAATTATTTGACAAACCATCAAGCTTCCCAAACAGGCACACCTGGTCGCTGGTGGTGTTCTTAAATGCGTTCTCCTTCACGTGTGAATGAGCTAATAAAGACATTGCCAGAGCAGTCAGAGCGGCCGCCCTGCAGAGCCCACAAAAGGTCAATGAGGCAGCTCGAGTGACACTCTGCTCAAAGCTCCTAATTGGTGCATTTGAGGAGCATGGGAAAATAGAGACATGTGACAAGTCTGTGCCGGGCTGTTCCACTGAAGAGCACTGGTAATGACAGGCTTTGTGTGTGTAACTGTCATTACTCGTGTTGGTGCTCAGTAATGAGAAAAACAGAGGGAAGCTCTCACAAGAGTTGTACATATTGAAGACAGCTTTCTCACATAAACCCTAATGTGGTCATATGAATGGATCTTAAAGTAAAACTAGAGACAGGTTTTTCTGTGTCCTTGTTAAAAGTTTCTATTTCCAGGAATCCCAAAATGTACATGCAGAAAAGAAAAAAAAAAACACCAACATCAAACAATTGGCGGACAGCTTGAGCATTACTTGTGCAAAAAGTCATTTTCTTTATGAGTATGTGAACGCCATATACGAGGGCCTGTCACCGCTTTGTCACGTCCTACACTTATGGCGTGCTAATGGTAGCTGTGGCGAGTGAATTGTGAGGGACCAAAAACAGATTTGTCTGAAAGATGTCTTGGATCAGTCCAGTGGGCTGACCTTAGAGGCCACACTGTAAATTAGATTTCCTTTCCTGTACGTTCCCATGTCACAGTTTGTCATCGCCTCCGCTAATGTCCTCTGGAGAAAGCATTTAGAATACAGACATGTCCGTGAGCATGTGGTCCGTTTAAGGTGATGACACATTGTCAGCAGGACATCAGCAATAAGAATAACGGAATAAGGGTGAGGCAGAGGAGCACTGTTCGGAATGTGAGTGATAGATGGTCAAAGCAAGGAAATGGTGTGGAAGAGAATGCTGCGTCAAGCAGTCAACTGGCCAGCCATCGATTTAATCTTGTGCACTCTTATTTGACCGTGTTACAGTGAGATTGAAAAGCCTAAGTGGATGGAGGCTGTGTTCACTTCACCTGAGTGCACTGCAAGTCCACAATGAGCTAAAAAAGGCTTGAAACACTGGCCCAAATAGATTGGACCAGAACATCACAAAATGTAAGGAAAGACAGCTGTTCCAGGACTGCTAACAAGCTGCTAAATCCACTGGAGGGGCCATGCTATTGATTTCTTCAAGGGTTGGAGAAGTCACAAAGCTTGTGCAATTGGATCCTTTGTATCCAATGGATTTTGACTCAGATATCTGCCCAGATCCCTTCAGCTCAAAGACCATCGATTGGGCTAAAGAGATTTCTGTCTAATGAATATTGTAATTGCTGTCATTGGAAACAGCTGTGGTTAGCTGAAGAATGTGTGTTTAAATAGATTTGGTAGGTCCTAATAAAGCACCAGGATTAATTTGTGGTCTGTGTTTGTGCATAGCTGTGGGATATTGATATTGATCCAGGCCTCCCTACTTTTCATTTTCCATCTTACTTCCTCTCTGTGGTCTGATTTATTTAGGTTGGAGTGGACAAATGTCACCAGTAATGCTACCAACACTGCTACTAGTAATTTTTAATCCATATAATCTATAGAACACTGGGATGTAAACACATGAGTATATTGCCAAGTCTTGCTGACTGCTCTAGTTTAATTTTCTCCTGATATCTTCTTCAATAGGTCTAGGTCACAGTCACTGATCACCTCTGTGACTTAAATACACATTATGCAATGACGCACAGTCACACATGCCTGACAAGCTGCATAAACAGGTCTACAGCTCGACCTTCGCGGGTCCTTCTCATGTTTTTAAAATGAAGTGGTCGCTCCACCTTGACCTCTCTTGACTTTGCTATGATTTTGCATGTTGTTGCTGCTCTCTGCATTGCAATCATACAGATTACCAAGGACTATTAAAATAATATGATTTGAGTCACTACTAGGTTCATGATTTTCAAACTACAGAAATAAGTATTTAAATCTATTTATCTAGTTCCGAGTTCTCGCAAACTTCTTGGCACATCGTTAACATTCACATATTTTGGATGTGTACAAGCTTTAGAACTGCTTTTTTTCAGACAGGTGAAAAGGTGAAACAGGAGTGGGTTGCCATGGCGTAGTCAGATATTACTTCGAGCTTCATGAGAGATAAAATACACACCTAAAGGCACACCCTGATGTCATTTTGTCACAACGTGTTGATTTTGTCAAATACTCTTTGAGGGAAAACACAAAATGCAAAAATGGGTCCCCTGCTTTAAATGTTATATTAACTTAAAATTGATATTCCAAGGTTGATAGAAGCAGTTCCTTAATCAAAGGCCCTGTACCCGATTTTTTTCACATGTATTTGAGCAAAATATGTCTTGCCCCAGTATAGAGATTATAAGCTGCTCCTGAGGTCAAAATAAGTCATCATTGTTACCTTTATTGTCATGGCAAAACTCCACTGTGGTGTCTGAGAGTTGTGAAATGTACTTATAAACTTATCACAGTGGCTAATTGGGATGTTCGGAATGCATTAGGTAAGTGAGGAATCACTTTGGACCACTGCAAACCGTTTAAAATGAGCCGGTTCTCTTTTTAAAAATCAGGTACAGCACCTTTAATGCTAATTGGATCCTGTGGCGTTCTTTTTCATATTTTCTTTTACGTTTACCTATAATAATCTGCCTCAGTGTAGTCGAGTTCGTAAGCGGAGTGTCATGGGGGAGATGGTGATTTGAATTGAAAGAAGCAAGCTGCTGTCTGTCAAGGTCTCGTCTGCACGCGCCTCTGAGGAAGTGTCTGAGAAGGTTTTCAATGCTCAGAGCCCCTTTTGTCTTGTAACCAGCTTTACTCAGCAGTCTTCTACATGACCACGCTTAACGCTGACGCTGCACGGGGCCTGCTCTGTTAAGTAGCCCTTTTAGACACTGAGCGATGAACATGCCATAATCGTTTCTGTTTGTCATGACAATTTGCATGGCATGGCACAATAATACAGTTAGGTAAGAAGGAATCTGGGACACAGTGTACAGAGGCTATGCTGAAGGTGCTGATCTGGCATGCAGTCTTGCTCTCCACTCATTTGTTTGTTTATTTGACATGCAACACAACCATCAATTATGAGAGAATAGCCAAGCGATTGTGTTGACATAGTAACGCTGTGTCCATCCATGCGTTTCAAATGTGCGTGTTCAACCTTAAAAGGTCCTCACTGTTGTTGTTTTCTCTGTTTCTTTAAATATTCAATAGAAATCGTTGCACAGTGCACTGGGACTGTTAATTTATTAAGCAGTAAAATGGGAACTTGTTCATTAGTAATGTATTAAGTGAAGTGAGGCATTTTATCCGCTTTACTTGGCAAAAATAGCTTGATGTCACTGTGTAACTAAACAGTTCTTGTTCCATTAAAAAATCAGGAGATCAGTGGCCAACTGGCTTTCCACAGCAGCTCAGATTTGAATAAGACTTCAACTTCACCTCTTTGTTTATTATTCATGTAGTCCACATCACGTGCCATTAGCTACAAAGCTTTTTGGCTGGATCGCATATTCGCCATCCACTCGGCTTACATTACCAGGGCAGTTAAAAGTCCGTTTGAAGACCTCCTTTGGGAGAGGGAGAGCAGGGCAGATTGTGGACTACTGCAGACAATCACAGGCCAGCTCGAAGAACGGAGCAGTCACTGAGGGGCTAGATAAAGTTACTCCCTTTTTGCATTTTTCAAGGCCATTAGAGCGCGTTGCCTTTTGATATAAGTGAGGATGAGGAGAGACACGGGAAAGCACTGCACAGGTGTGTGATGATCATGAATATTACATGTAAAGAGATCACAGGCTGCTGGTTGTAGAGGCCATGTGGCTAAACCACACGCTACACACTTTTATCTGTTTAGTATCTGCAGATTTCACTTTATTCAGGAACAGCACCAGGACTGAATCATTAGGCCATTATTTGATTTATTCATATTGCATTTTTCTATTTACCTACAGGTGCACTATCTAACTTTTTAGGTGGGGGGTCCTCCATATGCTTGTCTTTGGAGATGTTTATTGCCCGGTGCTGCAGCTATGACCGCATGCCTCACTGTTACTTACTATCTTGAATATTATGCAGAAAAAGCTAAAACAATTCAATTTAACAATAAAGTTGTGTTGAAGTTAATTACCAAAATATTTAGAATAATATTACTTGATTGTTGCAGGACTTTCATCTGAGGAAGTTCAAAACAGGTATTCCCTATGAAACTCGATGCTCGATTTGACTGATGCTTTCATAAATAATAAGGATTTTGTTTAGGGCTAATAATTCCCCCATCAATTTGACATCATTTTGCTGAGATATGTCCTGTGCATATTAAGCCATCACTGAAAAGAACAGCAGAGATATCAGTTTCCTAAACTAATATGTGCACCATCACTGTGCACTATCACT
>JACM01052412.1:0-26309 GCA_000787095.1 Periophthalmodon schlosseri
TAAACCCCTCAGTCTTTTCAGCAGGTCACCAACAGTACTAAAAAATACTTTTGCTTTTCAGCCCTGTTCAAAATGTAGTGGAGTAGAAAGTACAGATACCTGCTCTCAAATGTAGTGAAGTAAAAGTAAAAAGTATCTACTTAAAATGGACTTAAGCCACAATGGCTTACTTTAGTACAGTACTTTACTACTTTGTGAAGTAAAAGTAAAAAGTATCTACTTAAAATGGACTTAAGCAAAGTACAGATACCCACAATGTTTACTTTAG
This sequence comes from Periophthalmodon schlosseri, assembly GCA_000787095.1. Taxonomy (NCBI): domain Eukaryota; kingdom Metazoa; phylum Chordata; class Actinopteri; order Gobiiformes; family Gobiidae; genus Periophthalmodon; species Periophthalmodon schlosseri. Next base: position 269 of record JACM01052412.1, read on the forward strand.
TACAGTACTTTACTACTTTTGCTTAGTTACGTTCCACCCCTGTATATGCCACACCAAAACATTACAAAGCCAACAACAACAATACATATTAATAACTTGAGCTACAGGATAAGACAACTACGGGAAAACCAATTTTGTACTCATACAGTACCTTTCATCCATAAAATATACTTAAATTGTGTTGTGTGTTAACCAAAGTACCTTAAAGGCTACATATTCAACTAATAGGAACAGAAAGTTGTTTGTGGTTGTCCATACTCGGATTTGCTTTGCTCATCAGGGATTTGAAGCACCCATCCAAAGGCGCTGGTTATTAGAGGCTGGATAAGGCCGCTTGCACTTTCTGATTATAGCCCACACTACATTTGTCCACTTAAATATACTCTTGTAGAAACAACAACAACACCGAGAAGCCAAAGCACCACTTTTAACAATATTAGCTTTTTGGCACTCAGGGAATGCGATGTCCCGAGCCTTTGATAGAGCGCAGCACTTGTAGATAGAACCCAATTTGCAAGTCTTTCATCAAGTGTGCTGTACAAGATCTTCTAATTGGCTGTGGAGATGAACACGGCTCTAGTGTTTGGCAAAGCAAAGAGAGCGAGGTCAGCGCTGGTAGAGGAGAGGACAGGAATTCTCACCACACGATTAAGTGCACGGGGTAAGGTAGGGACTGGTGTCTGAGACAGAATCATTCAGGAGTATTTGAGGAGTCAAGGGTGGAAGTCCAAGGTTTAGTTTGAGAAGTTTCAGAGGAAAAAAGTCAGGAACAAATTGTAAAAAAATAGCTGCAGAGTAAAATAAAATAAAAAGTGAAAAAATATAGATCTACTAACATGGCCAGTTGTTTGTCTAGTTGGCCATGTCACTTTTTGTGTGAAGCAGGCAAGGCAAGTTTCTCAAAGTGTTTTTTATTGAGCATTTTATTTATTTATTTATTTATTTATTGTGTGAAGCAGGCAAGGCAAGGTTTCTCAAATGTTTTTTATTGAGCATTTTATTTATTTATTTATTTATTTATTCCAAACCCCAGAACAAACCCACCCTGTTAAACCATAAAAATATATATACAAATAATATTACCCATTGATGTAATAGTACTACTACAACATCTCTGATCTTACTTAAAACAGGTTGCACAGTGCTAAAAAAAAACAACTTATCCCTATGGCCTCTTATAGAAAATCTGGTTTTCTCCAATGTTAGATGGTGTTTAAGGTCAGAAAGCCACAATCTTTTGAGCCAGGAGTGTGGAAAAAGCAATTATATTTTTATATTTTTTATGAAAATGCACACATTCCAGTGATATACCAAATATTGTGATTGTGGCTTCAGGTTCAACATTAGCCCCTAATGCTTCAGAAAGAAATTTTAAAATGGATTGCCAGAAGTTTTTCAGCTTTGAACAAAACCGAAACATATGTTCACAGTGTCCGTAGTTCAGTTTCACAATGATTATATTTGCAGAGCAGACTTAATACACAAGTGATTCTTGCTTTACAGAATAAGACATACATTAAAATGACAAAACTAACAAATAAAACATAAATTATCACATTAGAATTAATTTAAAGCAGAAGAGTGCAGGTAAAATCATTTCAGTCACATGCACAACCAAATAGACCCGTTTTAAGTCTCTATTTGAACGTTGTCAGAGTATAGTATTTTTTATTTTTTATTTTTTTATTTCGAGCACATGTATCAAGAACACTTAATGCACATTTCACAATTTTTTCCTTATTTAAGCTTGAAAAGGAGTGGGAAGAAGAAAACTTATTAAGTATTAAGTATAGAAGTTAGTAAATCCAAGTTTGCGTAAGTGAGAAAAATATAAGCCCTATTCATTAGCATTTTAAACAATTATACACAAATGGTCAGAATTCCTGGTTTGTCTGAAGAGCCCTTGTCAGAGTGTGAGCTCCCAAAATCCCTCCCAATCCCTCCCAGCCTTTCCCACTATGATCCTCAACATCAAATGCAGTCATACAATACCATACTATACATCTCCCCTTTGATTCCTGCCTTTCATTTCAAATCCAACAGGTGTCTTCCATTCCTATTACATTTCCATAGGATTTGTCCAGCTGCGTAACCTTGCCTTCCTCCGGCACACGTAGCCTCATAAATACAGTGTAAATTATGAAGTGTATTGGCCTCCTGTGTTCCCCTGTCTCCTCCCATAAACCCCCGCTGTTAACCTTCGCAGTCCATTAATATCAACACACACGTCCATACACTTACATGGCCAATGGCATCGCCGTGGCAACACTCGGGGTCCCAAAGCCTTGAATAAGAGTGGGATAAAGTGGGGCAGTGAAATGCTGATCCGGTGGTTTACACTGGACTGTATTTGTATGGGTCTAACAGAGGAGACAGAGGGTCACCTTGTGCCCCAGATCAGTGGGAAGCTCTGAAGTCGCCCATTAGTCACACAAACACGATTATAGGATAGATCCATCTTGCCCTATTTGCATTCGAGACTGATGGGAAAAAAATGCATTGCTGTTTTGTAAATGCAGAAAATAATTGGTTAAAATAATTACATGGAAACTTGGAAGTGCTGCGTTAGAAGTTCCAAAAAGGATGACGTTTATGAGTTTTTTGCCATTTAAAAACTCAAGGCTACGCTCACAAAACGCATTAGAAAAAAATGAACAGGGGAAGTCCCTTTTGTTGGAGTGATAGAATAAAAAGTATTTACGTCATGCATTTGCCATAGATCTGATTACTGAATTATTATTGTTATTATTGAAGGCGTGCAGTTAAGCAAATTTGAACTGAGATTAAGTTATTTCTAGCGGTCAAGGCTATACTTGGGTTTGTTTAATCGAGAACTCCTCACCTAATCCTCTGTCAGTAAAAGCATGTGGTTCAGAGCCAAATTCAGACTTTGGAGAAAGAAATTCAACTATTATTGGCAATGATACAAATTAAATCAAATAAAAGAATTGTGATCAATCAATATCATATCATCCAGCCCTAATATTAAACCAATATTACACACATTCTGCCTCTGCAACACACAACACACATATTTCTAGTTCATTTGTCCTCATTAAAACTTGCAGCACATCTCTTCACATGTGCTCTCCTGCACATCTTATTATCATATTTTCGGCTCTTAAGTCACTTCCTGCTATCGTATCATTACCCAAAATGCATCACTAGGCCTTGAGAATGTGCAAATCCAGTCCGTTCTAATCTGTTAATATTAAAATAAGAACTAAATGATATACAGGCAAACATGTCAGTCTTTTTCTCAGGAAGCACTTTACACCTCCAGAGCGGTGGGTGGTACGGAGGGTAATTAGAGGAAGGAGAGCTCTTTCAGCTGAGGTGCCAAGGTCAGACAAACAAGACGCTGAAGGAAAGGTCAACAATTTGGGTCCTTAAAGTACCAAGTACTTTCAAGGAGTAGGTTTATAAGCATGGGAGAAGTAGTCATTCAAATAAATGTAAGATACACACACCTCTAAGGCCTTAATACAACTACAGTTAAGACGCAATGGTAATATTTGTAAGGCGCGATATGTTTAAGGGGAATTGACAAACTGCAAATAAAGCTAACCCACCACTAACCTTAAAGTGAGGCTAGAGTCTTGAATAGCTATACACACAATTTAGCAGATGAGACAAACCAACTAATGAACTAAAAGATTTCCAGAGCAGAGAAATATAAATGATGAACTATGAAATGAAAGTCTTTGGCACCTACAATATATAACACAATATAATCTCCCATATTCCCACCACCTGGTATGAGCCACAGCCAAAATGGCTCAGGATTTAAGGACTTTGTCTGGACTTTACTGGAGATGACTCATTTGTCAACATCACCCTCGTGTGGATTTGGAGTACTCAGGATTTATGAAACTTTCTTGGGAAATCCTTACAATAGTTTGGCCCAAGTTTTACAGATACTGTGCAGTTATTGAGCCCCACTCTTCTGAGACCTTGAAAAACATGCAGACTGTGACGTCTTTCTGACCTGTAACCCCAGGTGGCTTTAACTGCTTGTCTAATGCCATAGTGTGGAGCATTCCTGGCCATGCAGTAAAATCTCCATGAGGACAAGTAGGCAGACCCTCCACCAGAATCATGCTTATTTTTGATATACTTTGAATGGTAATCACGAAGAAGCAATTTAAAACTAAGGCAACAAATGTTTACTACAATAAAAGTGAAGGTTTTGGCCTAAAATGTTCTGTACGTAGGTCAGGTTTAAAGGCCCCATATTACGCTATTTTCTGATCTATGTTATAATGTTGTTTTCTCTTCACAAACATACCTGGAGTTGTGTTTTGTTTAACACATAAACCCTGCATATTTAGGATGAGCTCTTCTCTCAAACAGAAAACACTCTGTTCCACCTTGTGATGTCATGTGGTAATACAGGAAGTTCTCCACTGTGTTTTGAAACTCCATACACCTTCAATCATTTGGATAATTTCAACCCTGGAATTTTAAATGTGTACTGAGCTAAAGGTAAAATGGAGCTGTTAACTTGAAAACTACCGCTTCATGACATCACAAGGTGGAACACAGCATTTTGAGCTTTGGAGGTGTAGACATAATAATAAAGGATTACTCAAACATGTGTGAAAGAAACAAAATACAACTCCAGGTATGTTTTGGAGGAGGTAACAGCATCATAACATGGCTCACAGAAGTCAGTTTTGTGTAATACAGGAATGCAAAGTTTTCCAAGTACATTCCAAGTACATAAAATCTACAGATGACTGTATATACTCCTGCCAAGCACTTAAGTTTAAGGAAAGGCTCAAACCTTTTTCTCCCAAATATTGCCTTGAGGTTGAGAGCAGCAGAGAAAGAAGCCCATTGATTTTCCCCATGTGAACAATTTGTAATGCATTATTAAATCATTCATCTGCGCTGATGGCTTGTGTCTGTGACTGTTAAGTGTTCTCCCCAGATATCTGCCGTAAAAGCACTTCAGAGCGGCCCGCGGCGGCACTAGATCATGTTCAGATGGGCCCCTGCGATTCGCTTTAATACCAGGGCCTGAGACGGAGAGGTTGGACAGCGGGGGCCATAAAGCATCTCAGGTGAAGAAATGGCTGCTAATAAAGGCTACTGAAGCAGGCGCTGGTACTCCACTCATTAAAGTTGTACTGTAAGCAACTTCTCTGCTTTAGGTTAGCGCTGTGGAAGAGGAATGCAGGGTTAAGACAGCAGTGAACTTCATGGTCAGCTTGATACAAAAGTATTGTTAAAGTTGACAGGTTGGACTACTCATTTCGCATAATTAACATGATTTTATGAGATTCTTGCCAACTTATCCCTACTAAAGTTATTTTTACAAACATGAGACCCTGGCATTAGTACTTTTTGTTAGGCCTGTCACCATAAACTGTATATATAAATGGACATAGCTAACCTGCTAGCCGCCACGTTCCAAATAGGAAGTGATTATGGCGCACTTCCGGCTCCATCGACTCCAATTCACTTTACATTAGAAAATTGTCGCCCCTCTCTCTGTAACTGCTGCTGTCAGGCTCGTCACTTTGGTCTTAAAATGTTGTATGAACTGACTCTACATGATCATGGTGTTTTTATTCCGCTGTTGAGTCCGTAAGTCAAGATATGAACATTAATAACAGACACGATCCAGATTGGCTCTTTGGTTGTTATGATAGTCGCGGTCAGAATTCCTAATATGGAACTCGGCTCCAAATTCACCCCTATAACTGTTCTAGCCTCGATGAGCTTCATTTGACTGGAGCCGAACACTACGGGTGACGTCACACTCCTCCAGTCCTCTTCTTTATACAGTTTATGCCTGTCAAGAAACTGTACACACGATACATTTTGAGCCCTAAAATATATGGATCCAGCTTTCATATATTGAACAGTAAGTCGATATAGTAATGATGGTGACAGGGCTACTTTTAGTTAACATTAGATTAGTTGATGCATTATGGAAATAGCAGTTTTTATCTTTTCAAGTACCACAAAAGCAGGATATGAAGTGTGAAGTGAAAACAACAGATTTCAACCGCCAACCTTCTGGTAGTGGATAAATGGCTCTACTAGGCAAGATACATAAAAGAGGATTGTATTAATCCAATATATCTATTGATTTTAGATATATTTGTTCTGGCACAAATGAACAGCCATATAGATTACATAAAACTACTCGAAGTCAGTGGTGGTACAGTCCAACTTAAATACTAGTATGAATACAGAGGGCTAAATAGGAATTTGTTGCAGATTTTGTAGAAGCTCTATATTGTCTGAGCTGATATACTGTACGTGCACCTTGGCATGATTTGCCTTAGAATGGATGATGTAGTCCAGCCTCCTCCCTGTGCGCCTCTGTAGCTGCCAATGGCTGGTCGGGACGTCATTGTTTCCACTAAGAATGGCGCCCTTACAGTTTGCACAACAACGCAGCAGGGAGCATTCTCTTCTGAAAGCCCCTTGAGGCTCCACTCCAGAAATTATGTGTTTTTTTTATGAAACACAAAACACATGAGCAGTGTCCTCTGGTAAACCCCTGGCACCATTTCAACAACAGTTTGATATTCTGAAATTGTAATTACAGAATGGCACATATGGAGCTTGTGTTTCCAAGGTGAAATGCATTTAAAAACAGAAGAGTCTATATTGAATGCTATCTACCTACCTAATAGCCTACACAAGGCTTTTAGACAAAATTTGAGTGTAAAAAGTCTAAGATGGCTGTAAGGTGTTGTGAAAATGAGAACAAGTGGGTGGAGAAGAAGATGAATGAGAAGAATCTGGAGGAGACACGGAGAAGAGGCAGACAATAGCACACCGTTTCCTAACTGCTCAATTATTCATTTTAGCATTTAAACGGGATGTAATCACTGCACAGCACAAATGGTGTATTACTGGAAAGCAGATTCCACTCAGGGTAATTTGATGAATAAAACATAAACAACATTTAAATTAAAATGGTCATTTTCTGCCGTGCTGAACACATGACACACGCAGCCGCTATTGTGTGAATATTCACAGCACATGGATCAGAGCATTTTTTGAGAGATTTGTTTTGGGGAAATTGAAAGATTTTTAAAACAAAGTGAAAATGTCAAAAGGAAACGAAGCTGGAATGTGCTGCCAACGCTCAGCCAATCCACTGTTAACATATGGCTCTTTCCTTCAGGTTTGCAATCGATTCAATATTTTATTATTAGATGCAGGCGTCGTACAGTATTGGAAAACGTAATTAATTCATTTACAAAAAATAAAGTTGGGTACCCCACCTTTAAGTCATGAAAAATCCTTGCAAAAATCTAGTATCCTTCAGTGATGTTGAAACTTGTAAACATTGCTTTATCGTCACTACATGAGGCTGATAATACCACTGAAAGTCTGCATAAATGTTAATAGGAGACCATTTATTGCAGCTGATACTGATTTTAGGATTAACCAATAACATTCTTTCACACCGACTCTATATACAGCTCATCATATTACACTTCAACTCTTAACAAAGACATTAAAATGACTGCGCCATTTTGATATTTAGCCTTTAGCTTTAACACATGGGCCTGGGTTAAGAGTTTCCCGCCGTCTGATGCTGACATTTCACAGAGGCCAAAGTCGACATGTGGGTTACCAGGGGACAAGCGGATGACTTTTTGTACTAGCGTGTACTGTTTACGTAGGCGTGTGTACTAGGGCCTATGCATTTGACAGTAAGGGAATGCTACTTAATCTGGCAATCTGTCTTAATAGCCTCCGTCTAATTAAGACAGGTGGGGAGCTGCATGCACACCCAAGCACACATACGCTGATAGGAATATATGCGAAAAGATGCTAGCTCACAAGCACTGCAGGGGCCGAGGTGGTCGTCATTAATCAGAATACAGCCAAGTCCACAGTGTATTTTGTCTGTAGTACTGTTTACGTGGAGTGCGGTGGTATGGCTAAGTGTGCCCGCTGTGTCACACTCCATCCATCTCGAGTGGGCACAGAGTAATCAGTGCTCACTACAGGATTCTCCCTCCCTCCTGGGTATCTCATCGAAATGGCCCGCCCAGCCTCCTGTCACAGTACAAGATGGGTCTTCAAGTGTCAGTGGACATGAGGATGGCCTACATTAGTATGGGCCCACATTAGTCTAATTGCCGTATTACATAGAACAGAAAAAAAAAGTTCAGTTAACATACTAAAATGTGGCACAATTGTTAAAAATGCAGTAAGATTTTTTATTAAGTATACTGGTCAGAATGCCTTCACTTGACACCTGCATTTCCAAAAAGTATAAAAACATGTCAAATGAAAACGCTGAACTATGCAGGGATTAACAATACAACATTTTGAGCTAAAAGCATTCACCTTATTCCGGAAGTTGCCGTGGGCGCTGCCATCGCTATTCAGGTCGTATTATTTTGCACGGGGCTGCCGATCTTAGCAACAAATAAATTCTATACGGACTACAAAGACGTCTCAAAGCCTCCCGGAGAAGCGGCGCATTGTTGACTTGTTGTAAACTTGTTCTTATTCTGTAAAGCTCTGAATTACTTTGTGTATGAATTGTGCTATACAAATAAACTTGCCTTGTCTTACCTTGACTTGTTGCACATAAACACTGAACATCTGACACAAATCAACCCACTTTATATCATCTTTGAGCGCCAAAACTTTTCCCAAATTCTTAATTGAAGTGAATGGGATTCCCAGTTAACCGGAAGTGCCACCACAAAGAAAGCACGGTTTAGTTGCATTTATGGCAAAAGTGGGCGGGGCGGAATAAGGTCAATAGGCACACTGCAAAAGGTTTGTCTTGCCATTATATTGCATGACGGCGATCAGTGTTTTCATGTTGTTTGTTGAGAAAATCAAGCCAAGGCAATTATTAAGGTTACACTATACTTCATTGTCCCAGAGTGATATCTGTTCTCTGCATTTGATCCACTCTTCAATACCGCACTCTGTCAGCAGTGGGCAACCGTAGCGCAGGCTGGGGACCCATCTCCAGATCCTCAGCTAGGTTTGATCAGTACCTTAGCTGGAGTACTTTCCTGTGGCGCGTGTTTGGGTTGATGGGGGAAACTTCTTCATGGCGCTGCTCCTCCACTGAAGGGCTTTGTCTCACTGAGCTCAGAAAAAAAAAAAAACATCCGGAGTAACACGCTCGTCTTCCAGAGGAGAGTGCAGCGTCCTAAATCTAAGACTGCACTCACCAAATCGGCTTTTTCCTCTGTTACTGCGAGTCGTTGGAATAATTTGCCAACAGAGATTCGAACCCGCACAGGTTTTCAAATGTTTGCACGTCTGACAAAGAAGTGGCTAATATCTAAACAAGTCTGTACACATGAGGGAGGAATGTGTGTGTGTGTGTGCACATTTAAGGAGGGTGGGAGGGGCTAAGGGGAGCGGGTAAGAGTGCATGTGCTCATGTGTTTGGCTGCATGTTGTTTTTATAATAGTATTTGACCCTAGGTAATATCCGTTTAATTTATTTGTGGTCAATTTATCTATATACACTGAATCTGTATTTTCAGTATTTCCACCAACCTGCTCAGGGACGACACGTGTAAATTAGCCTTCATGCTATAACCTGGCTCTACTACTTGTCTTGGTTAATGTATTTCTGTGCACGGTGTAACTGGAGTCCTACACGTGCAAACTCCACCCAGCCATCGCGCCACATTACGTAAGCATCAACAAGATACGTTTTAATGTTTCTGTTTTACCTTTAGTTTCACACTGATAGAATTTTGAGAGGAAAAAAAGGATCACCGCCCTCCAAAGCCTCTCCTCCTGTCCCTGTCTCGCGCCTATAAAATGTTGCAGGCATTTTTCAGACATTATTTCTCCCGCACACATGGCAGCTCAGCACTATCGCATGTTTTTACGGGCCACTGTTGCCGGGCAAAGAAAATGTGATATTTGCCATTCCTCGCAGCCAATAACCTTTCCAGGTGGTGCTAAGCCAAAGCCCAGGGATGGAGCCAGGGGTCAGGCACCAGTGGAGCATGATATGTAGTTGGGCCATGGCTACTGCAAATTAATTCTACCATTATAAACAGTCCTATTGTCATTCTGCTGCAAAATCCAACCTGCCTGCTTCCCGCTACGCCTGACTATGTGTTAGCATGTGCTCTGGGTCACTGTGGTACCAGATGTAGTTCCAGTCTATTGAACAGTCAGTGGCTTGGATTGGGCAGCCAGTGTAATGAAATTAAAATTTAATATAATAACAATAACATTCTCTTCGGAGGGTCCACCTGCTGTTCTGGTTGTGTGAATCTGATTTTGGAGGAGCTGTCCCGCAGGCTGCATGTGTACACAGAGGAGAGTATCGAGATGAGGGGGAGTGGAGAGAGAGGGAGGCCTCATGTTGTGCAGTGTCTTTTGGGAATAAAAGGAGGGATGAGAGGCACAGTAGTGAAGTGTTGGGTAACAGTGAGATGCAGAGACTGATAAATATTTGGTGCAAATAAAAACTGTTATCCCCATAATCTTAAGTAATGCAATGTTGATTTGGTAATAAACTATATGTAAGATTATGATTTATATCGTATACTTTATGTTGCACATATGTTGCACTCATACTTCAGAGCAAGAAGGTTTTGGGTTCTATCCCCGAGTCGTCCGTGTGGAGTTTGCATGTTACTCCCTGTGTCTGGGTGGGTTTAGTTCATGCACTCCAGTTTCCCCCATCTAGGCCTGTCACGATAACACATTTTGAAGTGTGATAAAAATGAAGTAAATATAGACGATAATATGGAAACTAATTTATGCCTCTGACACAATAACCAAAGAGCAGATTTAAACCACAAAAACGATTTGAAATCTACAATGTATCTACAATCTTATCATATAGCCTAAAGATATTTCAAATATTTCCCAGTAGTGCAAAGAAATTGTACACACTATAAATACTGAGCCCCAAAATATATTGTTCCATCTATCATGTTTTGAATGACAAGTCGATATCGTAGTTATAGTGACAGGCCTGACCCCATCAACCCAAAACATGCACCACAGGTAAAATCCTCCAGCTAAGGTAGAAGACCAAGCCTAGCAACAACATCACGGAGATGGGTCCCTGGACATGGCACTGCGACGCTCACTGCTCCTGAGGAAATAGCATTGAAGGATGGGTCAAATGCAGATGACAAATTTCCATACGGGGACAATCAAGAGTTCCTCAAGCTTAACCTTTAAAAAAAAACAATGATTTGGAAAAGTAATTAGGCTGATATGCCAACATTTCTTTGCATATTGAATGTCTTTATCTCTTAATTGCAAGCAGGTTTTGAGAGAAATGGTGTGAAATAGCGGTTCATATGACAGAATTTCCAAGAATGTAATAATGCTGAATGTCATGATGAACAATTTGACATGCAGTACCCAATTAAAATTTAAATGGTGAGCCTGGTGCAGAATTTCATACCTCAATATCTTTTGTTCCACTCTTTCACATCCCAAAATGGCGACTTGATGCTTTGCACAAGCTTCACAAGCATAAATTACCCGGCAGATGGTAAAAACTGCTTAACACCCAGCACCTTCCTCTACAATAAACAAGCACAACTGTCTGAGGACTCCACTCTGCAGTGTAGTTGTAGTAACTTCAAGTGCAGTGGTTTATACTGTAATCTGTTGAATTGTTGAGGGTGTTTACTCAAGATTTTAATACCTGCCAAAAACTGACTTTTCTGATCCAAAAACATTTTAATGCAATATAAAAGAAGTTTGTCAATTGGAAAATACAAAATGTACTAATAAAAAGTACATTGTGATAATTGCATCGTCAGGGTTTTCCACATAACTAAAAGTAAAATACATGATTAAGCCCATTTCCCATTAGCAAAACTTTGGTGCGCCACAGTGTCTGCAAACCCCCAGTGACTGTCTAATGAAGAACACATTTGGAGACAACCTGAAATTAAAATTTGCAAATTTGTCTGTCATACTTATTGGGCCCATTATGCACAAACTCACAGGGGTCCAAAATAAGCTTGGCTAAAGTTGTGGTCAGTTTTGGGAGAACACAGAAATGAGTGCAGAAATTGACTTCTTGATATTTAAAATGTTCATATTGTAACCAAAATCCATCTAAAAACTCCCCCTAAACCAGTCACATGGATCTGGTAGGCTTTATACCAGATGCCCTACCTATTGCTGAACATTGAGAAGTGGTGTAGTGTCTTGCCCATGTGTACAACAACAATATTCTTCTTCAGTTAAGATTCATTCATTACTGTAGTTTTTGGATCCATAGACCAAATGCAGCCAATATTCTGTAGAGATGCTTCTTGTGTTTAAACAGAGGTAGAAGGTAACAATGTACTTTAGAATTTTTAGGCATCTGTACTTTACTTAAGTACATTTTACAGTGGATAATTTTTACTTTTACTTCACTACATTTGAGAGAAGATATCTGTACTTTCTATTTTACTACATTTTCAAGTAAATCGTTCTTTTCATATGATTTGAGGGTTATTTTTACCATGTTCGTGGAAACATTCTGACTAAAGTTTTTGAGTTCAAGCTTCGGCTTTGAGCAAACAAAAATAAATACACAAAATTCATAAGAAAAAATTAGGAGTTGATTCGTATTGCTACTGCTGACCAGAATATGTATATGTAAAATATGGTTGTTTTTTTTTTGTTTGTTTTTTTTTAGCAATATCACTACATTTAACACTTAAATTATCAGCCCTTGTGTGAAATACTTTTACTTTTTACTCGTAAAGTACATCTACAGTAAAAAGGTACTTAAATACTTTCACTTGTGACATTTTTACTTATACTTAAGTAACTTTTTACCTCTATATCTGTACTTTTACTTAGGTAACAACACTGAGTACTTCATCCACCATTGCGTTTAAATTCCTCACGTTGAAATGACGAGCTGTCATCTAAGCTTGATTTAAAACTACTACAATTTATGTCATGTAAAAAGCTCAGAGCAAAATTATTTCATTTAGAGACAAAATCAAAAACCATTACGAGAGTTCAAGAGCTCAAGTCCTGTGATAGTTTTTCTTGAGGGCCGGATTTATTTCATAGCGCATCAAAATTAAGCCCGACACTACGAGCACTCAAGATGGCATTAATATTCTTTTAATATTCTTTCCCTGTGTAGTGAACAGGGTCTATATGCCAGCAGCTACAGTTAAAAACAGAAAAACACACAAAGAGGAAGCGCGTCATGGCTAATTGCGTCTCGGCTTTTGTCGTGGCGGTGCCGTATATAATAAAGTGCAAAAGTTGACGATGCCTCAAAGCTTTGGTGTGACCTATTTTAAGCATGTATCCTGAATCAATGCGTACTTTGTTTGCATAAATAAACTCACTAATCTCATTATCATACACTAATCGAATTATAAAGCGTACTTTGAATCGTGGAGTAATTTGATTAAGCTGTTTACATGCATAGCGGATACAAATTTATCTTAATATACCGATCTTAATTCCATCTTCCGTAATGTGTGTTGATTGACTCTTTTGTCATGAGGCTTTCCTCTATACGGGCTCTGTGTAAATATATGAAAGGCTAATAGTTGTCTGTCGCTATGCACCAGACAATCTCGGGGTTTCATACGACGTGTCGCATTAGCGGCTGAAAGGCGTAGAGGCGTGCCGCGCAGATCCACGCTCTTGTGGAAGCTTGCCTGGGCGGGACGAGCAGCCCGGGAGGACTCAGATGCGCTCAACATATGGTGTTTACATTTCAGGACAATTCTCTCATAATGCATCTTATTTCACAGTCCTCCACACAGAGTAATGTACAGGCGCTCCATGTATTTAAACCAACAGTGCGGTAAATGATGTCAGTGGAAGTATGGAAATGAAATGGCATTACAGTACTTGGCAAAAAGAGGATGAGACTAATGGAGAAAGGGGGTTAGTTTCTCATTTGCAAACACAAAGAGTATTTGAGTCCTGGCCCGTGTCTGTTTAAAACACTAAACTCAAGTCCATTCTAAATATATCTGAAGAGTTCATTTGTCATTTGTGTATTTGTGTAATTCCTCACTCGTCCAGGTATGATCCATAGTAAAAGAACAATTCAAATCTGTCAGCTGGACAAAAGTTTCTTTTTGAGTGAAGACGATTCGCTGCTCATCGAATCCGCTTCTTCAGTTCTAGTCAGATTTCTGGTGGACACTGCCTTATATAGTTCATTTGCAAAAACAGATAAGTACCATTTGAAAATAAGTCATCGGAGCCTTGTAGTTTACTCTTAGTATAGTTATAGTATTTTCAGTATTTTCAAAAGCCAAATGTATTTTACTCCTATCAAAATATAACTCCATCCCTTCTTGATAAAATCCACTGTACATTATTGTCATTGATAATATCTTTAGAAGATGGTAACAAAAAGAAAAAAGTATATATAATTTGGCAATTTTTCAAAACAGAACTACTGAACTCTTTAACAAATCACATATAAGTTTAGATTAACTTGGAAAATGTGGTATGCCAATGGGCTACAGTTTTCTGCAACAGGTGCCATTTGATAAGGCAACAGATCCCATTTTAACCCCTCAGAAATCCATGGATAGCATCTGTAGCATGTGCCCCTGCTGGAATAAAAGAGCATTACAATCACTTTTTGAACCTAGGATACATTTTGCTGGCGATACTAAGGGCAAGTCAGAGAGGCCTTTGTTTTTGTTTACAAAGTGATTGAAAGTCATAGAATCTGGCAACCAAAAATAAGGAACACATTCTGATTGGGTGGTTACCCAAAGTTCAAACTGTAAACTTATTGTTAACTTTTATTTCACGTTCGTTTTTGGTAACCATCATGTCAGAATGCTGTTACCTGCTCAAAAACATACCTGGAGTTGTGTTTTGTTTCATTCACACATATTTAAGTAATCCTTTAATATTAGTCTGTCGACATCTCCAACGCTCAAAATGCTCTGTTCCACCTTGTGATGTCATGTAGTTGTAGTTTTCAAGTTAACAGCTACCTTATAACTTTAGTTAAGTAGAGATTGGTAATTCCAGAGCTGAAATCATCCAAATGATTCTGGTGAAGGTGTATGGAGTTTCAAAACACAGTGGAGCACTTCCTGTATTACCACATGACATCACAAGGTGGAACAGAGTGTTTTCTGTTTGAGAGAAGAACTCAGCCTAAATATGGAGGATTTGTGTGTTAAACATGTGTGAATGAAACAAAACACAACTCCAGGCCTGTTTGTGATGAGCAACATTATAACATCGATCAGAAAATAGCGTAATATGGGCCCTTTAACATTTGATTTGAACACATTTACATCATTCACTCAACATTAAAAGCAAGAGTTTCATTGTGGTGCTGTGTGGCGTGTGCGATCCCCCTGCTCTTGTCCATCTCTCTGTCCTCGTTGCCTTTCCAAACCCTCCTTATGTCCTGTCTCCTCTCCTCTGCCGTAGCGCTGGTCCCAAAGGAGCAGTCTGAATGCCTCCACTTCCCCCTTCCCTCACCACCAAACCTCTTACTCTTCTTCCACCTCTCTTCTCCTGTCAGCTCACATCTCTGCAGCTCCTGTCCCTAATTCGGCGCCTCTGCCTTTGTCCCGTCCCGTACCTGGACGCAGTATGTTTCATCTTCCCCTGTCACCCCAATTGCCCTCTGCGCTCCTGTCTTCTAACCAATCCCCTGTTGTCGCCTGTCATCTTCTGCCTCACCTGATACCACAGTCCTAAGGCACAGGGACAACTCTCCTCCTCTCTCCTCCTCTCTCCTCCTCTACTTCCTCTGCTTCCTCGGCCTCCTCTGCGCTCTCACAAATAAGACTGGTAAAAGTGGTTTCCCATAAGGCTCTGCACAGGCTATTCAAAGGGGGTGGGTTAATATCAGGAGAGATTTGCTTAGCTGTGCCTGGACAATAGACTGTGTGGAAGTATTAAGCCTTGGCTCAATAGAAATGGGATTTAAAAATTGATACCTCTGGAGAAATAGTGTGAAGGTCAATGCTGCGAAGTACAAGTCCAGTGCTGAACAAGAATCCACTGCCTGCATCAGAAGTGTTCACAAAGACTGTATAAAAGATTGCCGACAAATACTTTCTACAAGGTTTTAATTAAAGATACACTGTGTAACTTTTTCTGGTGGCGGCTCCTCCCGCTGCTCACCTCCATGGCAAAGTTATTGCTTTTCCTCCTAGATTGTTCCACAAACAAGCAAGTGACGCCAAGTTAACAGGCCAAGTTAAAGGTCAGATCTGTGGAGAGTTGAGCCTGCTTACAGTAAAAATGTTGTTCGAGTTATTTTTAACAATAAAAATGCAACACAATTGAAAAAGTATAAATATATACTAGTTTAAAGCTATACTGAGAAATGTTTCAGGCAAAGCATTAACACTAACACTATAGAGTAGCTTTTATTTATTCCCATTTCAATTGTTTTGTTTTAATTGACAAATGTAGTTCCTGATGCCTTCAAGCAGTGGTGGAACGTAACAACGTTAAAGTAGTAAAGTACTGTACTAGTATAAATTGTAGGTATCAGTACTTTACTTGGTACTTTAAAATGGATACTTTTTACTTTTAGTTCACTACATTTGAGAGCAGGTATCTGTACTTTCTACTCCACTACATTTTTAAACAGGACTGAAAAGTGAAAGTATTTTTATTATTGCCTGAGACCTGCTGAAAAGCCTGAGGGATTTATTTTTAACTTGTTCGCAGTTTGAGCAAACAAAAATATACAAATAAAAACAGCTAGGAAAAAATCTATCTATTTAACTATTCAGCACAAATCTTTATGAAAATCACTACATCTGAAGACTTATAAGACCTTACAATCTGTGTGAAATACTTTTACTTTTTACTCTTTAAGTACATGTTAAAGACTTATAGACCTTACAATCTGTGTGAAATACTTTTACTTTTTACTCTTTAAGTACATGTTTAAACAAGTTCTAGTAAGTAATCCTTTTACTTAAGTAGATTTTTTCCTGTGACACTTTTACTTTTACTTGATTATTGAGTGACAAAATTGAGTATTTCTTCCACCACTGCCTTCACGTAAATATAGATATGCACTAACCATAATGTATCACATGTAAGTGGTCATTCAATCGACTTGTACTAAATGAAATCTATCAAGTAGCAGTATATGGGCCAGCGATCATTACTGCCGTAAACACAGGGTTACACATCCATTTTTATTACTGTGTCACAATTTATACACAAGTAGAACAATACATATTGGTATGTAACTGAATTGCCAATGTTAATTGATAGATAGAATTTATTTGCGCCACCTCAACGCACAAGGAGCTGGATGTTTACGTTCACAACACACTACTGCTGTTATGCTGTTACTCATAAACATACAGGCCTATATAATTAGAAAAAACTGAACGATTATTTAGTTTCTCTCTGGTTCTGAAACTTTTACTTTGGTTAACCTAACTTTAGCTGTTATCCCCCAAATCATTTTCAACCAATTTATGATGCAAACTTTGGAATCTTGTTAGTTCCCAACAGAAAGTGATGACTCCTCTCCGAAAATGTGGCACAGTTTATGAGCCTCAGTGTGCCTCTTAGATACATATTTGAAATCATCTGATATGTGAGCGTGTTTGAGGAAAAACAGCAGCGGAACCAGAGCGTGTTTATGTTCAAGGTCACTGCTCCATTTCCTATCCGGGCTTGTGCCGATATCCCAGCATCCTCTCTGCCAGCAGCATTGATTAGCACTCTGCCAGCATAACATCGCACACTCCTCTTCTCTCTCACAAAACTGTCTTAGGAGGGCATTACTGGGTTACGAAATTGCAACAAATAAAACTCGCACTCACTCTCAATCTTCCCCCCACCAAAATAACTAACATATTTTTCACTGAAGACATATAGCTTTAGTTAATCCGTGACACTTTGATTCAGAAATGACTCATTTTAGTGAGGATTTTCAACATCATAGAACTACTTTTTGCATTTTGTGCATTTCCAGTCTGTAATTGAAGTGTGTTTGGACTCCCTGATATGCAGCACAACAAACTGCGTTTTTCTCACACCTTTCAGTCCGAATCATAGACTGTATAAAGAAGTGGATTAAGTGAATGTGACGTTACCCGTAGCGTTCGGCTCCAGTCAAATGAAGCTCATCGAGGCTAGCGGTTATAGGGGTGAATTTGGAGCCGAGTTCCTTATTTGGAATTCCGATCGTGAGTATCATAGCAACCAAAAAGCCAATTTGGAGCGAAGGTGTTTAAGGTAACACCCATTGGGGGCTGTCAATCAAACCTGTTGCTAATTCTACCCAGAGCGACCTCGGGGAAAGAAGGCACCTGATTTGTCTGTTATTAATGTTCATATCTTGAGTTATGGACACAATAGCGAAATAAAAATGCCAAAATCATGTAGAGCGGGTTAACACGAACATTTTAAGACCAAAATGACGAGTCTAACAGCAGCAGTTACAGAGAGAGGTGACAGTTTTCTAATGTAAAGTGAATTGGAGCCAGAGTTGATGGAGCTGGAACCGCGCCCATGATCACTTCTTATTTGGAACGCAGCGGCTAACAGGTTAGCCATGTCCATTTATATATACAGTCTACGGTCCGAACCCGCATCAACTTCTTTTTCTGAGCAGGAGTCGGTCTTCTGTTGGGTGAGATTACAAAGGCCAGGCCGTCCCAATATTGACAGAGGATTGGCTGTAAAACCCCTTGACTAAAAAGATGATGATCACTGACAATTTGAAATGATTTGATGAATTTCAATTTGATTAAACTTTGATTAATAGTCTCCATTCACAGCGGCACGCTAGCTAGCTCACTGTGTCTCAAAGCTAACACTTTTATTAAAATCTGAAAACATAAAATAAACAACCTATTAAAATTCAAATTAATCAAAATAAAAACTACCTAATTATTTTAATATGTAGAATACTTGTGGTGTCGTTTTAATATTGATCATACCTCAAAATTAGCATTAGCATTAGCATTGAGACACAAACATCTCTCTGCTGAAGTATTCATTTTATTTGTGTAGTTTTTAACATGTCGTCAGTGACATCCACCCGCAGCTCTCTGTCCACTGCCTGATCTTTAAATATTCATTCATTTTAGCGTGAATCGATAAAAACCTCATAGAGATCAAACTGGACAGGAAGTAGTGACGCTAACAGTGAGGTTGCCGGGTGTTATTGTGCACAGAGCCTATTGTCCAGTCATAGTCCAGTCGTCCCTCACCATGCACCATTTGTCACCATTTCAACATACATCCAATAGTTTCTGACCATGAAAGAAGTCCAAGATAATCAAGTTGAAGAAAACCTGTTTACTGTATGTCCTTATAAACCAGTGCATTTCATTTGCTAACATGTCTTTGGTATTCTTACACAAAGCCCCACATGTAGGCAATATCCATGCTCTGTTCACTCGAGTGCCGGCAGGACAGTACCAGCTGAGCCAAGTGAATGGACAAACCAATTTCTGCACTGCACACAATGAGTAAATTTTGATTGATGATGCCGGAGAAATGGCTTTGTATCCCAGGGACTGCCTTGGACTCAATCCAATTGTACAGCACTTAGCCGTTTCTCTCTATTAAATCAAACATTATCAGCAAGTTAGCCGCAGCATCATGTAGCACACAAGGAATAATCTGCAAGAAAACACCACAAACAGAAGCTCTGTGCTACAGTACTGAATAGTGTTACTATGTGTTAAAGATGTACTATGTAACATTTCTGGAAGGCGGATATTACTGCTCTGCCTGGAATGTTTCACAGTATGACATTAAACTTATCGCTCTTGCCTTTAATCAAAAACAGTTGGTTCTATTACATCCAAATAGCTTAAAAAACATGGATTTCTAACGTGAGCAAGGTCACCTCTCCACAGATCTAGCCTGCAGCTTAGCCTGATGGCGTCATTTGCTTGTCTCCTTGGAATTTGCCATAATGTGCAGCATTCCAGTTAAACCTTACTTTATTTTTAACAGGCACTTTGAGGACTAAATGTTATGAGTATTTTATGGTTTAGCAGTAGCCCGCTGTCTTCACACTCGTCACAGCGTCACAAAATGTACTGTACATAAAGCCTATTGTTTAGAATCCTTTATAATTAAGGTGCTGAAGTAACAGATGTGAAAAGTAATGTGCTTATATTGATCTTGGGGTTCACTACGCTCCCAGGCAGAGGTGTGGGAGGCCTGGGTATTTGGGAAAGGAGTCAATCTTTTCCAACTATTAATAAAACAGCTGTTGTTGCATGCCCTTGGCTCTGGGTAAACTGCTACCATCAGCGATAATGTAATGACTCACTGTGGCGTCTTCAATTCTCAGCAGTAAATACACTTTGTTATATATTTTACATAGAGCTGAAGTGTGTGGGATAAGTGCTCCTTATAAACTGTTGAAAAACAGGTGGCTCCTCACTGCAAAACAACTAAAAAGTTCATGCAAAACTGTGCTGGAGGGTTACATAAAAACAGAAATGAAGGACAGAGACTGACATTGACTAAACACAACACTGTCCCAAGGATGAATGTTTTTGTTGACCCTTAGAGACCTAATATGAACACAGATTTGTTATATTCAAGCCAAAATAATAATAAAGTTCAAAGTTGGTTTATAATTTCTTGCGTAATTTATTTTCTACTTCTCTAGCCACAGATGCCCTGAAGACAAATGGCAGGCAAAGCTGCCCTTGCAAACCTATGGGGCTGGATTTGCTCCAGTCTTTTTTATTGAGTCACATTTCTTTCGTTAAGGCACACTGTGATCTCGTCAGAAGCTAAGCAAAGCCGAGCCTGGTTAGTACTTGGGTAATAACCAAGTATGAAAGTGGTGAGTGCATGAGTGATTGGTGGTGGTCGGGGGGGTGCAGATTGGCAGCCTCACTTCTGTCAGTCTGTCCCAGGGCTACAATAGTAGTTTACCACCACTGAGTATGGAGTGAATGAATAATGCACTGTAAAGAGTCTTTGAGTGTTCAGAAAAGCGCTATATAAATCTGAGTCCGATGAGTAGTAGTATTATATAATGAGCTCCCTGATTGTTGAATGACCACTGGAAAGTTGTTGGCAGTGGAACCCAGGACCTTTCAGTTATGTGGCAATGTCAACGACAAGGATTTCCGAATCCCCCCACACTCATTTTGTCAAACCCAAAAGTCATGCTGGTCCGTGTGCCACTCTTAGGAGACTGTTATTGACATTTACATGAGTGTAATACATATGCATGTGCAGCCATCAGATTTGGGCATGAAAAACTGTGTGCAAATCACACACCTGCTGCGCCCTGACCCCAGGCTGTTGTCAACCAGGTGTCACTCAGCTCCACAATGGTCAAATTCATATTAGTGCTTGTAAAAAAAAAAAAAAAAAAAATGAAATGAAATTCTAAAACCACTACAACAACTGAAGAGTGCTGACTCATATCATGTACAGGCCAATCCTATCTGTTTGAATTTGGAGATGAGCTGTCAAGTCACTGTGTCTAAAAGGACTTAACCAGCGAGCTATTTTTTGGCGTCATGTGGAGACAAGCCAGACTGACAGAAAGAGAGAGAGGCAGAAAGAGAGAGAGAGAGAGAGAGAGAGAGAGAGAGAGAGAGAGAGAGAGAGAGAGAGAGAGAGAGAGAGATCGACAGACGTGTGCAGAGAGGAAGTGTAGAGCGAAAGAGAGAGAGTGAGGACTATTTAAGATGCTACACTTGGTTTCAAGGGCAACTTGATTCTGAAGCAACAAAACAAAAAACTTACGTGTGTCTCTACTGTGTGTGTGTGTGTGTGTGTGTGTGTGTGTGTGTGTGTGTGTGTGTTGTGCACAGGATAGGATTACAGGCACTTAGCTCACAGCGATATAGTACTCTCATAGGCGCGAGTACACTCCTCTGCATGCTGATTACCCACAATTCTCAGCGTGTGATGAAGAGAGGGGAGAGAGAAAGGAGGAGAGAAGAGCGAGGCAGAGACATCCTGGTGAAGTGTCAGAAGTGGTGACGGCTGTGTGCTGTGTGAACATGGATCCGGGCTACGTGCGCTAGCCCCCCAGCAGCTCATAACAACATAACAAAGCCTTCAACACATTCTCATATTAGCAAATCACTCATTAGCTTTCGTGCTAATTGCTACTGGCAATTATCGTTTGCTAGGTAACGTCTTTTGCAAACTGCCATGGAAAATAGCACATTAGTGGTTCGTATGATGCCACACATTGCTTGACAAGTTGATAAAACTACACTGGTTACAGCCTTAATGAAGCATGAAGTAAGGCTGAACTCATAATGGACACATTGTTTATTAAGAATTATTCAGGCTTTATAACTACTTAATTAAGTGGTTAGGGTTAGGAGTTAGGATTAGGATTGTTAATCAGTGGTTGAACATAACAAAGTAAAAGTAGTAAAGTACGGTACTTAAGTACATATTTTATGTATCTGTACCTCACATAAGTCAATTTTGAAGTGAATACTTTTCATTTTTAAAAGTTGTTTTTTTTTTTATTTCTGTTTGGGACCTGCTGAAGAGGCGGAGGGGTTTATTTTTAACATGTTCATAATTTGTGCAAACAAAAATATTTAAGTAAAAACCGCTAGGAAAAAAGAGATTGATTTACTTATTTCTGTTGAACAAAATTCAGCACAAATCTTTATCAAAATCAATACATTTGAAGCATTATAAGACCTCGAGATCTGTGTGAAATACTTTTTACTCTTTAAGTACATTTTTAAAGGGCTACCTTAATACTTTTACTTAAGTTGTTTTTTTTATGTGATACTTTCAATTTTACCTGAATATATTTTGCACTTCTGCACTTTTACTTAAGCAGTAAAATTGAGTACTTATTCCACCACTGGTATTAATTAAATAGATAGTAACCCTGATTCATTCTTAAGGGTGAAACTCATTTAAGAACTAAAAGAATGGCTTTTAATACAACCAAGTGTGAAGTGAAATCAGTTAGTTTTAAATGATAACAGTTCAGTGAGTGCACTGTGCAGAATGTGACTGTATTTTGATGCTTTCAATAATTAGAATTAGTTTCAGCTTCTTGGAAAAGAAAATGGGCCAATAAAACAACTGCTAATCCTTTGTTTATTTCAGATCACACTCAGCTTGCTATAAAGTTATAAAGTTAATCAGAAGGGACATTTTTGCTTGTTGTTTTGTTAAAACTTGTAATGAAAGCCACCATCTGTCACCGGGCTATATGTTTATTATGCAGGCAGTAAATAAAGATTTGCTCATTTGCTTCTTTCACATAGGCCACAGTGTGCCGCTCTGAATTGATGTTATGAGTCTTGGGACCTCTCCGGGACATTCTCATTAGTCAAGTCATCCTCCAGTGCATCTCTAAGTTGGCAGGTAATCTTCGGAATATTTATTTGTCCTGTCCTTCCGCTATTTTGTGCTATGGATGTCGGCCATTTTAAACATAATAAACAGACATGCAATGGACTAAAATATGACAATAAACAGCAGTGGTAATTATTTCAGAAATGCATCTCTGTAACTATAATGAGATGCCAATTAGCACAGATTTCATGGTTAAATCATAGACTGTATGAAGAAGTGGACTGAGTGAGTGTGACGTCACCCACAGCGTTCGGTTCCAGTCAAATGAAGCTCATTGAGGCAAGAGCAGTTATAGAGGCGAATTTGGAGCTGAGTTCCAATAAAAAGCAGGAGGTTGTCCCTATCTTGCAAGATCTACACAAAAATTTAGCTTCACACTGGGGAATGCAGTGGGAAGTACTAGCTGTAGCGATTCTGTAAACTGTGCATTTGTAAATTATTCACTGAAGTCTTTAAAGGTCCTATATTACACAAAATCAACTCATGTGAGCTTTAAGCCATGTTAGAAAATTGTTACATATTACCTGGAGCTGTGTTTTGT
This sequence comes from Periophthalmodon schlosseri, assembly GCA_000787095.1. Classification (NCBI taxonomy): domain Eukaryota; kingdom Metazoa; phylum Chordata; class Actinopteri; order Gobiiformes; family Gobiidae; genus Periophthalmodon; species Periophthalmodon schlosseri. Next base: position 24,072 of record JACM01052412.1, read on the forward strand.
TTCATTCACTTATGTTTGAGTAATCCTTTATTAGTCTGCCTACATCTCCAAAACTCAAAATGCTCTGTTCCACCTTATGATGTCACATGGTGGTCATTTTCAAGTTAACATCTACTTTTTACCATTTTTCCAGGGCTGAAATCATCCAAATGATTCTAGTGAAGGTGTGTGGAGGTTAAAAACACAGTGGAGCACTTCCTGTATGTGTATGTGTATGTGTATGTGTATGTGTATGACATCACAAGGTGGAGTGTTTTCCATTTGAGTCTAAAATATGTCTAAATATGCAGGATTTGTGTGTTAAACATGTGTGAATGAAAGAAAACACAACTCCAGGTCTGTTTGTGATGAGGAAACAACATTAGAACAGAGATCAGAAAATAGCATAATGTGGGACCTTTAACACCGAACACAAATACTGTATCTTTTTACCTTTAGAAGCATTTTCCCATATATCTTTCATCCATCTTTTGTCTACTAATTTTTGATTCGTGAATAAAATTACAACCAAACCTATACTAGCATGTTCGCTGAAATCTCCATTTGGATTATATTGAAAATGTTGTGTTACATGTAATTTTGCAGTTAAAGAAGCCAGCACACAGGGACATAGGAGGAACTACCTAAGCCCTTCCAGCAATAAACTAGAAAATCCATCTGTATTTGTTCTTACTGTAATCAATTCTATTCGACACTGTAAGGGAAAAAGTCCATAGGGCTTTTAAATGCACAGTGTAAGAGCCCCAAAGGATTCAGGATGTAAATGGTCACTGTATATGGGCTATGGATTATACTTGGTAACCTCTTTCACGTTAAATGTTTAGCCAATTTTATATTTGAAAAGTATTCGGAAAGTCCAAGAACACATTAAAGGTTCTATATTAGACAAAATGGATTCTTGTGAGCTTCTATCCTGCAATATTAGTCTGTCTACATCTCCAAAGCTCCAAATGCTCTGTTCCACCTTGTGATGTCACATAGTGCTCATAGTGGTCATAGTGGTCATAGTGGCTAAAGGTAAGCTACCTCTTACCTTTAGAGCAGAGACTAGCAATCCCAGGGCTGTAATCATCCAAATGAATCTAGTGAAGGTGTATGGAGTTTAAAAACAGTGGAACCCTTCCTGTTTTATCACATGACATCACAAGGTAGAATGTAGTGTTTTCAGTTTGAGAGAAGAACTCAGCCAAAATATGCAGGGTTTGTTCATTTAACATGTGTGCCTGAAACCAAACACAACTCCAGATACGTTTGTGATGAGGAAATAACATTATAGATCATCATAGATCAGAAAATAGCGTAATATGGGCCCTTTAAGAAGAATCTTCTGTTCTCAAGTTTGGCGAGTCTAACTTACTTTGTGTAGTTATAAAGTTGTTCATTATGCAACCTTTTACCAGGTGTTACGTTTCAGTAGACCAGACTTTTGTGCTGAATTTGACAACTCCTAACTTTGAGCCATGGGATTCCTTTGTTCTTTCTCCATTAACTAGCATTAGTTGTGCCTTTTGGTAAAACTGAAACTGAATTATAGATGAAGGATTAACAGTTTACAGCCAAAAATGTCCAAAGTGCCACTATGTTGTACTTCCCTCAACACAATATTAATGTAGTTCATAACAATATACTGCGTTTCATGGTGAACAATGACTATTCTTGTTTTGATTATGAATTACAGAGGAATGGACTGTATCCCACAATGCAACTTTTTTGATGGAGGGTCTGCCACGTGCTCGTCTTTAAAAGTATGACATTAAACTTATCTATCTCCATGGCATTAAACATATAGATCTCCCTGGAGACAAGTAGGTGATGTCACTAGGTCAAGAACCAAGACGGATCTGTGGAGAGATGAGCCGTAACGGGAGCAGAAATAAAACCTGCAGTTTTAGTTAAGCTGCCTTAGGAGCAGCTATGCTGGAGAAGTATGGAAACCTGAGCACTATCCTCTGTTTCCTCCTACCTTTCCTGTCAACAGCATTCACTATTCAGTTCACCTGGAGTTTGTTCAGTGCTATTCACATGTTGTTCCCTGTCCCACTCCACTCTGGGCAGTGCAACTGGTTTCAGATGCCTCCCACTGACCGCCCAGTGATGGCTGGACTCTAGATCCCCTCCTGTGCCCTGATCCTGTTCCATGGACCCGGACCCTCCCTTCCCTCACCTGGGTGGATGACCCAATACCTGGCTAGGATGGGCCCCACCCAGCCATGGATAAGCCTCCCTCTGTCTCTTAGT
>KN472357.1:12865-36222 GCA_000787095.1 Periophthalmodon schlosseri
GCTCTGCTTGTCGCTCCAGCCGCGTCTGTTGCGTCGCCGCTCGGACTCCGACGGGACGGAAAAGGTGAGTGAAATGCAAAGTGGAGCTAACACAAAAATCTCATTTGAATTCAACCCTGGTCTCGCGTACCGAGACGGAGGCGCGCGCGCTTCGGGGACGAGGTTCTGTGGAGAGGCTCGCGACATCAGGTCTGACCGGAGCCGGTGAAGCTACTGCCCGGCGCTGCTCCAGACACGTCCCCGTCTCAGAACCGGAGAGAGAACCGTTAAGACCCGCACGGCCCCAAACCAAAGCTGGTCCGATCAACCTGCTGCATCCTGTCCACATAATTACAGTTCTAATTCAGTGACCGATGTGAACCGATTCGCAAATCAACAATTGTCAATGCTCCAGACGCGATTTGAACAGCGGCACATCTGAAGAGCAAATCCCACACCTGCAAAATAATTCAGATTTTCATTTGTGAGGTCATAGAAGAAAACCATGGTGAGAATTTAAGTAGTCAGATTAAAAAAAAAAAAAAAAAGATCTTGTCATGCATTTTTGGTTTTGAAGAGAGAGTGAGAGAGAAGGGGAGAGGGATGGAGGGATGGGGAGGGGGAAAGAAGGAGAGGGGCAGAGGAGCATAAACAGACTGCCACCGCTCGTTCATCAAAGTCCCTGTAGTGTTAATGCGCAGATGTAATGTAGTGAGTCCAGTGATTTAAAGAGAGAGACAGAGACAGAGAGGGGGGAGTGAGAGAGGGAGAGAAGAAGAGAAAGGGGGAAAGAGGGGGAGAGACAGATAGAGGAGAGACAGGGAGCGAGAGAGGGAGCGAGAAGGGGAGGATGAGGAGGAGGATGACTGTGAAGAGAGATTTGGAAAAATCTGTGAATGGGCTTGGATTTATGAGTTATGTTTACAAATGAAGACTCGTTTCAGGGCATCTGACACACATGGACATTTCAGAACATGTTTGAAGAAGTCTAAACTACAGGGTTAGGAGCTTTTACACAGGCTAATACTCCATGGAGACACAGATGTAGGGCATCTGATACACAGGGAGGGCATCTGACAGACAGGGGGTTGACAGGTTTTGTGGCTGTTTTTCCCAAAATCACCGCAGCTTATGACATTTGATAATCATGCCTATTCAAATTGTAATTTAGTTTTGATGGAGTTTACTCTTCAAGGTATGAATAATGGAGACCAGGAATATACTAAATATACTAAAGAAGAGGAGATGAGAGGCTGAGGAGGTTGATGGTCCTGCTGCTGGGTGTTCATGGCTGAGGCCTGTTCAAGCAGCTACTAAACCTGCAGCCATTATGTTGTTGTTTTCTTGTATCTAATGTATGTGCATTAGGGTTGTCAAAAATATTGAAAATCAGATACTAATCAATACCAAAACTTGTATCGAAACTAGATACTCATTTGAGCAGGTATCAATACTAAAAAGTCCCCTTCACAGGACAGAAATGAACCTTTCCTGAATATCTTTAGAATGATCTTGAGCTGTATCTTTCACAAGTATAAGACACATAGACTAGTATACGCCCATGGACCACTATGGAACCTACTGGACATTGAGGATTACACAGATATCAGGCCACATGGGAATAGAAAACAAAGTACTACCATTTAATGTGGAAAATCACATTCTGTTGTCTAAAGAAGGAGTGTTTTTATTTTCATCGTGGCATCAGAATCAGTGTTGAGTATCGAGTCTATTCCTTACTATTGAAATTGAGTTTAAAATTTGAATATAGAGATAACAAAAAACGTTTAAAACACAAATTTAAAAGTCAAATTTAAAATAAAAAAAAAAAAAAAATTCTCCATGTATTTGAGCAGAATGTGTCTTGCCCCAGTACAGAAATATTGTATAAGCAGCTCTTGAGGTCAAAATAAATCCACTGTGTACTGTCTGCATCTAATTATAAAGCATTATACTCTCCGAGAATCAGGAAGTCTGTGATAAAAAGCAGTTTCTTTGTATAGCACAATTTGTAGGCCTACATAAAGTAATTCAAAGTGCTAGTATATGCTTGTTGTTGTTAGCTTTACCGTGACGGCATAAGGTAAGTGAGGAATAACTTTGGAGCACTGCAACCCGTTTAAAATGAACTAGTTCTGTTTTGAACATTTTTAAGATGGTAAAAATCATTTGTTAAGTTTGAAATTTGATTTTTTTTTCACACGTGCTTAATAGAAACAACTGATGCAACTGATGTACATGACCAGTCAACAGTTTAAATGCACATTCTCAGTCAAAGTTTTTATTTATTTATTTATTTTTTACTACTTTCTACATTTTAAGTAATGTATACAGAATTATGTGGCAAAGAAAAAAAAAGTGAAATAACCCTAGTAGAGATATTGACTAGAGGAGGATGAGAGAATGAGGAGAAAGGAGCAGAGAGAGAGAGAGAGAGAGAAGAGAAGAGAAGAAAAAACTGAAGAACAGGAGAGGAGAGAGAAGAGAGAGAGGAGGACAGAGTAAGGGGAGAGGAGGAAGAGAGAGGAGAGAGATGGGAAGAACAGAGGAGAGGAGGAGAGGGAGCAGCGTGGCAGGGAGTTGATTCATGGTTTTATACATAATTCATGCGTCTCTTAAATGTCCCGCGAGGCCAATTTATAAAGTAAATGTTTGGATCTGTGCAGGACCGGCTCCTCTTCGGTTCTACTCTGGTTCTTCTCTGGTTCTTCCTTCGTTCTTCTCTGGTTCTTCCCTGGATTTTCTCTGGTTCTTCTCTGGTTCTTCCCTGGTTCTTCTCTGGTTCTTCCCTGGTTCTTCTCTGATTCTTCCCTGGTTCTGCTTTGGTTCTTCTCTGGTTCTTCCCTGGTTCTTTTCTGGTTCTTCCCTGGTTCTTCCCTGGTTCTTCTCTGGTTCTACTCTGGTTCTTCTCTGGTTCTTCTCTGGTTCTTCCCTGATTCTTCTCTGGTTCTGCCCTGATTCTGCTCTGGTTCTTCTCTGGTTCTTCTTTGGTCTTCTCTGGTTTTGCCCAGGTTCTGCCCTGGTTCTTTTTCTGGTTCTTCTCTGGTTCTTCCCTGGTTCTGCTCAGGTTCTTCTCTGGGTCTGCTCTGATTCTGCCCTGGTTCTGCTCTGGTTTTACCCTGGTTCTTCCCTGGTTCTCCCCAGGTTCTGCTCAGGGTGGGGTTGCAATTGCAATCAAACTGAAATAGCAATTTCAATGGACGAAATTAGCAACAAAATTTCCTGTTTTATTCTAAAACTGCTGACCCTGTAGCTTAGATCTTTACAAGCATGTTCTGAAATATCCCTGTGTGTCAGATGCTGTCCCTGTGTGTCAGAAACCCTCTTGTGGAATAGACTCGATATGCAATACCGATTCTGATACCGGATGATAATAAAAAACACTCTTTCTTTAGACAATAGAATGTGATTTTCCACATTAAATGGTAGTACTTTGTTTTCTATTCTATGTGGCCTTATATCTGTGTAATCCCTCAGTGTCCAGTAGGTTCCATAGTGGTCCATGGGTGTATACTAGTCTTTGTGTCTTATACTTGTGAAAGATACAGCTCAACATCAGTCTAAAGCTATTCAAGAAAGGTTCATTTCCTTTGTGTCTATACTTGTGAAAGATACAGCTCAACATCAGTCTAAAGCTATTCAAGAAAGGTTCATTTCTGTCCTGTGAATGGGACTTTTTAGTATTAATACCTGCAAAAAATGAGTATCTAATTTCAGTAATAGTTTTAGTATTGACTAGTACCTGATTGATCTGATCGATAAAAAGTATCGATCAGAATACCACAATACAGTTAAATATCTGAATTTTCTTGTTCATTCTGTCTGCGTGTGTGATTAGGCTGTTACAATCTTGAATGACTCAGAACTGGAGTAATTCATTCTAATTTTGGTCTCTCCACGGGAGCTCTTCAGTTGTGTTTAGTGTGAACTGTGACAATTCATGAGTTTCCGTCCACCAGAAAAGTGACATAGTGTATTTTTAAATCAGACCTATTCTGCAAACTGGACTTTTCAGAGCTTTATAATAGTTTCCTTCGCATTGACCCTCTGTAGTTGTATTTAGAGTGATTCGTGCATGTTCGAGCCAGTACACACCCACTGTGACGTACACACTTCCATCTCCAGTCTATTTCTCTTAATTCGGCAGCATTGCGTAGTCATTTTGGTACAAATGAAAAAAAATCTGCTGCTCACTAGTGTGATGTGCAGCTATCCATAGGGGGCGCCGACAGCATGTGGCCAGCTCCCATGGGCACCACAGTTTTCTAACGCGGAAGGGAGCGGACTTGTTTCTTTTATTTAGACCAATATTGTGATTTAAAAGGTGCAAATTATAACATAATGATCCATGTTTGTCATAGATCAGAACTATGGGGTAGACACAAGCACAATATGTCTGCTTTAAAAAAATGTTTGTGATTCTAAGGAGGGCTGAGCGGTTAGGAAAGCATTTTAAAGAGATTTAAAGAGGTTTTAATGGTAAAATTCAGTTCACTGTGCATTCACATCTGAGAGAGACTGAAATCTGAACTTTGACTAATCCAAGAATCACATGCATTTCACAACATAGAGGTCTAAACTACAGGGTTAGCAGCTTTTACACAGAATAAGACTCCATGGAGACAGAGGGAGGGCATCTGACACACAGGGAGGACATATGAGACACAGGGACATTTCAGAACATGTTTGTAGAGGTTTAAACTACAGGGTTAGAAGCTTTTTATGATAAGAGATTCTGTTGTTTGCATACTTAAGTTCTTGCAGTCTTGATAATGTTCTAATTGTGACTATTCAAGATGTAATTTCGATTCCTTTGCAATATCTCTTTTTTTTTTTCATAACACAAACCACGTCGTAGATTTGTTTTGTCATTTACCCCTCTGTTGTGAGTCAGTCCAAACGACGCAGCCTAATGCTCATCTTCTGAGCTGTGTTTCTGCACAGAGCCGAGACAGAATCGTGATTGTGAGGTTAATAACACGGACCTCCATCTTTGTCAGGTCACTGCGCTCGGCCTGTAGCATTATGGCCTGTTAGTGCTGTTAGCATGACTAGCACGGTTAGCTTAGCCTTACAGGTGTACAGCTGTGGGGCTAATGCCTTCTGACAGAACAGACATGTACACTGCAGTCTTCATGAGGAGAGGAGGAGGAGCAGGAGGAGGAGGAGGGATTTGAAAAGCATCTTGTGGTTAATTACAATTCAGATGTTTCTATGATGATGTCACTATGTCAAACTTTAGTCTTATTGTCACAAGGGGAATTTAAAGCAAAGGTATTACCCTTCTATGGGGTATTAATTGCACATAGCAATTCGATACCTGCGATACCTGCTGAGTGTCAAGTTTTGATACTAGTTTTAGTATTGATTAGTATCTGATTCTTGATACTTTTTACAATCCTACCTCCAGGTTGTCTGCAGCAAAGACCCATATTCCCTTTATGTGGGTTTTTATCTATAGATTGTTTGTATATGATTAAAGCAAAGTTCCAGATCTCCTCCTCAAAGCCTGATCTGGTCTGACCTCTGAAGCTAAGCTGGGCTGGGCCTGGCTAGTACTCAGATGGGAGACCAGGTGCCATAGGGGAGCAGCAGTGGGTGGGTGCAAACTGTTGTTGTGTCCTTTGGCAAGACACTTCCCCCACATTGCCTCCAGTGTCCATGTACACTGTTGCATGAATGAGCATGTTTGTGGTGCGTTTAAAGCATGTGGATCATGTGCTGCCCCCTACAAATAAACTAAAAAACATGAATAAAAAAGATTAGCAGTTTACTGGTATTGCATGCATTTGACCCATCCATCAGTGTCTCTTTGTTAAACCTGCATTTGACAAATCCTACAGTGTTTCTTTATTAACCCTGCATTTGACCCATCCTTCAGTGTCTCTGGGTTAACCCTACATTTGACCCATCCTTCAGTGTCTCTGGGTTAACCCTACATTTGACCCATCCTTCAGTGTCTCTGGGTTAACCCTACATTTGACCCATCCTTCAGTGTCTCTGGGTTAACCCTACATTTGACCCATCCTTCAGTGTCTCTGGGTTAAACCTGCATTTGACCCATACTTCAGTGCCTCTGAGGTAAACCTGCATTTGACCCATCCTTCAGTCTCTCTTTGTTAAACCTGCATTTGACCCATCCTTCAATGTCTCTTTGTTAAACCTGCATTTGACCCAACCTTCAGTGTCTCTTTGTTAAACCTGCGTTTGACCCATCCTTCAGTATCTCTGGGATGAGTGTATGGAGCAGGTTGTGTTCTGGTTGTGTTGGACCAGCAGAGATCTCTTGTTGTATCAGCTCTTGTCTCTTGAGACCAAAACAAAACAATAGAAGCCACAAAACAGAAGGCTGAGACAGAGATACTGCCTCAGTGCTTTTGGTAATTCCCAAACTTCCACCCTCCATCTCCTCCTCCTCACCTCCTCCTTACCTCCTCCTCACATCCTTTCCTCTTCCTCTCCCCTCAGGCCCGATCCAGCTTTTTCAGTTCCGATACCAATTTCAGTATTATAGCTTTAAGCACACGACCAGTCAAAAGTTTGGACACTCTTTTTCATTTATGTTCTTATGTTCTTCTTTATTTTCATGATTATTCACATTGTAGATTCTCTGTGAAGCGTCAAAACTATGAATGACACATGTGGAATGTAGGAAACAAAAGATTAACTCAAAATATCTCAAAACTTGTTTTATGTTTAAAAAAAAAAGCCCAATGTACCCTTTGCTTTGACCCTGTTTTTTTTTTTTTATATAATAAAAACAGACAAAACTGATCCAAATGTGTTATGTGGCTGTTATTTATCTCTCAAGTAACTACAGAACAACTTTGTGTAAGTAAAAGTTCAAACATTCTGAGACTTTCTGGGTCGACTACGACCTCTAAATAGTCTCACTACATCCATTTTTAGGCCCATGCAGGATATCGGCTGAATCGATATTTAGAAGCCGATCCAGCAAATTCTGTATCAGCTCCGATATACAATACCAGTATTAGATCGGTAAATCACTTTTCCTGTCCTCATTCTCTCCTCTCTCCTCCTCATCTCTTCTTTCTCCCTCTCAAACTCCAGATCGAAGCCCATCCTCTGTCCCGCTAATGCCGTTTACGACACCTTGTGGCTGTTTTTATCTCTCAAGTAACTACAGAACAACTTTGTGTAAGTAAAAGTTCAAACATTCTGAGACTTTCTGGGTCGACTACGACCTCTAAATAGTCTCACTACATCCATTTTTAGGCCCATGCAGGATATCGGCTGAATCGATATTTAGAAGCCGATCCAGCAAATTCTGTATCAGCTCCGATATACAATACCAGTATTAGATCGGTAAATCACTTTTCCTGTCCTCATTCTCTCCTCTCTCCTCCTCATCTCTTCTTTCTCCCTCTCAAACTCCAGATCGAAGCCCATCCTCTGTCCCGCTAATGCCGTTTACGACACCTTTATTACACGTTTACGACGCATTTACGACACGCACAAAGACCAGCCACGCTTTATGTGCTCGTTAAATCCACGGTGGGGCGCTAGTAGAGGCAGGCTAATGCTAATGTTCATGCTAATGCTAAGGTAGGCTTTGTGAGGAACACCAAGACGAAAGGAGTCCAAACATTGAAGCGACCGTCGAAAAGAACAGAGGTTTAGTCAGAGGAGTGGGAATTGTGTCAGATGCCCTCCCATCCCCCTGTATCCCCGTGTGTCAGATGCCCTACCATCCCCCTGTATCCCTGTAGTGTTAGACTGAGATGAGGGCAAATCAAATGTCTTTTGGTGTGTCAGATGCCCTCCCAGATGTTGTGGTGTGGTTGGATAAATACAGCGGGAGAATGGAGCTTGTCACTAATAGAAATGAAACATTTAAAAATATCACATTCTAGACACAGTCAAATAATTTCTCTTCTGGTTCGTCGAGCGTGAAGAAACCGGGAATGTTCTGACTCTGAGCAGAAGCACAGATGGATCAGTCCCCAGGCTCACCAAAGCGAACACTCCACTCCGAGAGATCAGGAGTCTAACCCACAACCTCCTTACTGAGAGGAGGAGATAGAATAACCACTCTGCCACAGTACCACAGGGAGGACATGCACATTCCACTTAGAGAGATGAGGAGTCTAACTCACAATTTCCTTATACTGAGGGGAGGAGACAGGCTAACCACTCTGCCAGAGATAAGACCAAGTCCGGTTATAGACCTGGACTAGACCGAGACTCCTCTGCAGTCTGGAGTCCACTTTGAGTCTACTGCATTTGGCCCTTTTCCAATGAACTCACCTCATCCCTGGCTCTGTGTCAGCCTGCTTTCTCTCTCTTCCTCTTTCTTTCTTTCTTTCTTTCTCATACCTCCTTCTCTCTTCTCTTTTTCCACCCCTCCTGCCTCTCTTCCCCTCTCTCTCTCTCCCTTGTCTGTAGTGCTGTTTTATTAGTGTATATCTTGTATGATACCTCTCCCCCTGTCGATCTCTCTCTATTCCTCTCCTCCCACTCTGCTTTTCTCTCCTGTTTATATCCCTCTTGCACATCTTGTACATTATTCCTCTCCTCTCTCCCCTTTTCCTTCATCTCTCTGTCGCTCTCCCCATTCTCTCATCTCTCCACCCTTTCCCTCCTACCCCCTCTCCCCCCTCTCTCTCTCTCCTGTTTATATCCCTCTTGCACATCTTGTACATTGTTCCTCCTCTCTCTCCGCTTTCCTTCCTCTCTCTGTTGCTCTCCCCATTCTCTCCTCTGTCCTCCCTCTCCCACCACCTCTCTCTCTCCTGTTTATATCCCTTTCGCACATCCTGTACATTGCTGCTGTCTCTCTGTCGGCTCTCCTCTCTCTCCTCTCCCCTTCTTCTACCCTCTCTGTATCCCTCTTGCACATGGTGCTTGACTCCCCTCTCTCCCTCCCTTCTCCTCCCCCTCTCTCACTCCCCTCTCTCCTCCTCTCTTCTCTCTTCAGTCCTCCCTCTCTTCTCTACCGTGCTCTCCTCTCTCTCCTCTCTGTGTCCCTCTTTCACGTTGTGTACATTGTGTCTCTGTACTGTGGAGGTGTCTCTGGGGAGAGAAAATGCGTCAGCTCTGACTGTCCTTTACACACATACTGTATATATATATGTAGCTGTATATACAATATACAGCTCCCTGACTGTAGTCCTTTAGTTGTCTGGTCGATTAATTGGTCGATGGAGTCCTAGACGACCAAACTTTGTATCAGTCGGCTCAATCATCTTATTTATATGATAAGATTTATATGGGAACAGTAGAAGGAGAAGTGAGTGAGTTAGCTGAAGATTTGGTATTTATATGTAAAACAACAGATTCACAATTTGAATCTAGCTTTATATAAATACATAGATTCCTAGTACTTAGTTCCTAGTAGTATTTGCTCCCAGTAGGCGACAATAGCTCAGATGGCTGAGTGTTTGTCTGCTGATCTGAAGGTTGATGGTTCAAATCCCACTCTCGACATAAACATCACTGATAGAGCAGTCACATCCACTGACCCACAGGATGGTGGTGCGATTCCAGCTCCCATAGATGAATGCCCTGATGTAAAGCACTTTGAGTGGAAAAGTGCTATATAAAAGTGTGACAAGTTTCTGTATAAATAGTAGTTTTTGCATTAGCTCCCCCTGCAGGTGTAGTCTCATGAGTGCAGTTTGGGTCTGATGCACAGAAATACGGGATAGTTTGGACAGTTTAAATTGGTAGGTTTCAGATTCTAGAATGTGATGATGTAATACTCCAAGATGGAGACAGGAGATGTACTTTACCATGAAATATCCAAAAGGTAAATTCACAAATGTTGAACCGGTCTAGTCCCTGATAGAGAAATACTATCAGGGACTAGACCCAAGAACTCACTGTGTTACAACACAAATCTGCGTTGAACAATATTTATTTTAGCTGCCTCCATCTGTATTAAATATGACTGGCCTATAGAATGTGGTGATGCCATCTGAAACACAGCAGTCTGACTTTTGCCTTATAGAGATGCTGTTTCCTTGTACTTTGCATGTACACAGTTGTTTTTGCACCAGATCCCTTCTCTTCCTCTATGGTCCTGTAAAGCCCTGTGCTTAAACCCTCAGTACTTACACATAGGGTTGTCAAAAGTATCAAAAATCAGATACTAACTAAACTAGATGAGTATCTATGTTCGATACTGGAACTAGTATCGAAATTAGACACTCATTTGAGCAGGTATCAACAGTAAAACAGTCCCGTTCACAGATCAGAAATGAACCTTTCCTGAAAATCTTTAGAATGATCTTGAGCTAAAATAACCCCTCAAATCATATGAAAAGTACTTTTTACTTTTCAGTCCAGTTCAAAAATGTAGTGGAGTAGAAAGTACAGATACTGCTCTCAAATGTAGTGAAGAAAAAGTAAAAAGTATCCACTGTAAAATGTACTTAAGTAAAGTACAGATGCCTAAAAATTCTACTTAAGTACAGTACTTTTGTACTTCGTAACCTGCCACCACTGCTCCAGAAGCAGTCCTGAAGGAACATTGCTCCTAAAAAGCATTAAAGTTAAAACAGGGGACATATATAAAATTGATCCCTCAAATCCCTCATCATGATCTCACTTAAATATTTAACCTGATTCCTGCAGATTTGAGTAATCCTGTATTGTGCTGCATTTGAGGCTTGAGTGCTCAGAACATTATCAGACATGTAGGGTTCAAAAATGTCACTTTCACCCCTCTTCCACAAAGCTGGTTCTGAGCCAGTTCCTGTTTTAGAACCAGTTCTGCAGTTTTCTACTGAACAAATGCTGCTCCTGGTGCTGTAAACGGGTGCTGAGTCGGCAGCAGGTTACAGCTGGGCCAGATGTGAGAACCAGCTTCAGTGGAATATGAAACATAAAAAAAAAAAAAACTGTTCAGAGTGAAGATTTACTAAAGCAAATTAACAGAAGAGGCAAAACACAGTCAGTTTGTGCAGAAATACAGCAAAAAGTAGAGGCGGCAGTTTTTTTGAAAAATGACAAAATGTTAACTGCTGGCTAACAAACAGTGTATGGCTTTGAGAACAGACAAGTGTTGGAAGGTAGCAAAGCAATTTACTACATTTTACTACATTTGAGAGCAGGCATCTGTCCTTTCTATTCCACTACATTTTTGAATTTGACAGAAAAGTGAAAGTATTTTTATTATTGTGTAAGACCTGCTGAAAAGGCTGAGGATTTATTTTTAACACGTTCATAATTTGAACAAAACCAAAAAATACAAAAAAAAAAAACAGCTAAAAAAACCCCATTGATTCCAATATTGATTCTATTGAAAAACATTCATCACAAATCTGTATCAGAATCACTACAACTGAAGCTACTTTTTACTCTTTAAGTACATTTTTAAAAGGGTGCTTTACTTAACTCAATTTTCTCATGTGATACTTTTACTTTCACTTGAGTATTTCTTTGCTCCGGTGTCTGTACTTTTACTGAAGTAACAAAATTGAGTACTTCTTCCACCACTGTAACAGACGCTCGCCTTTATTTGGTGGAAAAGCGTGATAACACAGAACCAGCACTGGCAGAACCTGGCCCAGAACACGGCCCAGAACACGCTCTGGACCGGCCCTGAATGGCCTGCTGGAAAAGGGGTGTTAGCCATTTTTCAACAAAAAAGTACATGGAAATGACCTGATTGTTACTATAGGTCTGCAGTTTTGAACAGAAAGTCAATGTTTATTAAGCCATTTTAAAACAATAGGCTTTAAACTTTACAATGAACAAAATGGAGTTCAAACCACAGACTGTATAAAAAAGTGGACTAAGGGAGTGTGACTTCACCCATAGCGTTTAAGTCCAGTCAAATGAAGCTCATCGAGGTTAGCAGTTATAGGGGCCAATTTGGAGCCGAGTATCGGAGCGGGCGCCTAACAATGCTATCAATCAAGCCTGTTGCTAAAGTTAGCGGGAGCGATCTCAGGGAAAGCAGGAACAAGGTTTTTCTGGTATTAACGTGCATATCTTGATTTATGGACACAAAAGTGAAATGAAAACACCAGGATCATGTAAAGCGGTTAATATGAACATTTTAAGGTTTTTGAATAGAAAGTTTGGAACCAGGTCAATGTAGCCGGAAGAACAGCCCATGCTCACTTCTTGCTTGGAACCCGACTGCTAGCAGGATAGATATGTCCATTTATATATACAGTCTATGGTTTAAAACCCTAAAGCATAATGAGGTGCTCCTTTGGGCCTCATATTTGAGATTTACATTTGAATATTTCTCTTCACAGATTTTCTTCAACTAACCTGGAATCTATCCCCAACGAGTCCCATCCACTTCAGCAGAACAGGAATTAAACCTTCAGTTTGGGATTTTGGGATCATTTCCTGAGATGGAAACTGGGATTTTCTGGGATCATTTTTGGAATGAGAAAGAATCCCATACCTCTCCAGACGAAGCGCTTTGAGAGGAGAGTCCTCTAAAGACATTTTAGGCCAAAACTCGCGTCCAATTTGAGTTTTCTTTGCTGTATTGGTGAACACTAAGGTCTGAAAGGGTTTATAATAGACTCTGTTTGAAAGCGCCAGGAGCAGCTGTAGGTTCATATTCAGTCATTTGTGAGTAATTATTTGGATAATTCTGGTTGACGTTTGCGTTTGGAGCTGAACACCTGAAAGGCATTAGAGACAAACTCATTAAGAGAGAAGAGCCAACAGCTGCATGGTTCAGCCCGGGCTTAAGATTGGAGCCATGACATTTAGGAACACAACAATATGAAATTATATGAGATTGTGTGAGGTTATTTGATGTGTTCGTGATTTTTTTTTTTTTTTTTTTTCAAATTTAAAGTCTTTGAAAATGTAGAACTGACAAGACACAAATATGCTAAAATGGATGCTTATACATAATAATTAGTATGCAAATAGTGTATGCAATTTGGACTGACTGAATCTACAGTAAAAATTGGTTTTAAAAACTATTTTCAGACATTCCCTGATAATTTCCCAAAATGCAATGCAGAATAGTGTTATTATGTTTAGTTTGTAAAAATGTGCTTAGTTTAACCAAATGTGAACACAACATTTCATAAATTATCCCAAATCTTTATGTATTTTGTCTGAGCCAATTTCTTGGTCTCTTCTCCCTGAGTTTGGCCCGTTGGGATTTACAGTGTCGCCGTGGTGATAGTTACAGTAAAACGTTTGTAAATGTCCCGAATCATCAGCTTTCTCAGCCTCGGCTTGGTTCGCGTTAAAAGCTCCATTGGATTTATCGTCTTTGGACGGAGCACAACGCGACGCTGGGCCAAACAGCGCATTCACTGACAATTAGGAAACTTTAATTACACAGAAAGGCACCGAACACATCCGTCAAAGCTTCCACTGTCTTCAAACGCCTCATCACTTCGCTGAGTCTCACCACACATTTGAAAGGACAACTGTCTACCATATTTTTGGATTTTTTTTTTTTTCTTTCTGACAAATCAATTTCTGGAATTATTTAGAAATTTTGGGATTTCTTGTTCCTGAAGAGAATCGCCGTCAACTCCCAGTGTCGTCTGCTTCATTCTGTGAGTAGAACTTAAAACTTTATTTCACATTTTCACGCTGGTTTGACCACACGCACACACACATGCTGGGTTTCCATGCTCTTTGGGGACTTTCCTAGAGTTGTATTTTGTGTCATTAATCCATTAATCCAAAGTCATCTTCTCTGAGCCTCAGAAATGCTCTGTTTGTATTTTGCCTGTTTACAGATAAAATTATGGACTTTTCCTGCAGTTTTAGGCCCGTAAACTATCACTCATTCTGTGGTCAAATTAAGTTCACAACACACGGCTCTATTAGCGTAGCATTCACGGGGGATGAGGACTTCATTTGTTTACATTCTAATTGTATTTTATAAAGCATGTTTTCCAAATGCAGACAGTATTTTAACTTAGAAAATTTGAAATACTTTTCCTAAGATGATCAAAAGCGTGTTTGTTCTTTAACCTAAACCTATTTTAACATAATGTGAACCTTAAAGAAGGGTTATTTTACTCCTTTGGGGTATTAACTGCTAACACATAACATATTTAGATCACCATGTTACCTTTTATCGTTTAGACAATGCTATATTTGGCAAAAAACATGTTTTAGAAATTTCACTTTGGTTTTTAACACTCCGAGTCCCCCCTCCCTTTGCTCTCTGTGTTAAGTCACTCCCCTTCAGAGTCAAAACACACTCAGCGTGCATCCTGCTAATGCACATCACATCAGGTTTGTCAGGTTGTTGTGTACAGTTTTGTATTATGTTTTGTATGTTTATGGAAAATTGTCGTGTGGGAGCATGGGTGATGTAGGCTTGTGGGTGGAGCCTTGTACAGAATCTTACATCTAACCATAAGGAGGATTCAAATAGGGTCCTCCTTCACTAGAGATTGCTAAAATACTCAAACATGCATGGATGACATCTAAAACCTCTTCAGGCATGTTTTGATGAGGGAACAACGTTATAACATGGTAGAAAAAAACAAACAGACAAGTCCATTTTGCATGACACCCCCCTTTAAATTAAGGATTTTCTATCATGGACCTGATTTGGGTCCCCATCAGGGAGGCTGGTCCCCATGACTCGTGTGTTTGTGTACTTAGTCTAGTTCCCACAGTGCGATAAAAACCTGTCCACACACACAACTGTTTCCGCTCTGTTCGGAGTCTTGTTGAATCAGAGGCTTGAGTTGAGAGCGTTTTGGAGAGAAAAACGAGTCGCTTTCAAAAAGATTCAATTTGCAGAAATGTGAAAGTCAGAATTTGATATATTTCCTTTATGGCAGCTGTAAGGGTGCATTATTCTGCACATTCGGGGGTTCTTATATTAATGTAAAATGGCGTTTCTGGGTGAGTTGAAAATAGAAGTACTGGATTTATCAAATATTTATACCAGGGCTGGGCAATGTGAGAGATTGTTTCCTTCATATCGATCCATCACAATTTCAGATTCAATTTCATTTTGTCTCATTAAAACCTTTCAATATTCATTTCCTGAACATAAACAATACGGCCTTTTAATCAGTCCCATTTAACAGAATAATAGCCCAATTTCTTCCTCCAAGGTCTTGTGTCTTCTCCAAACCACATTACTGACCGATTTTACTGATAGAGGATTGGCTTTAGAGCTCTTCTTTAAATCAGACCTATTCTGCAAACTGGACTTTTCAGAGCTTTTAACCATGTTATAGTTGTTTCTTCTCATCGACCCTCTGAAGTTGTATTTGGAGTGATTCATGCATGTTCAAGGAACCTTTCATTGCTTTTTTTTTTATTATTTATTTTTTATTAATTTCTAGACACAACATCACAAACAACTTACAGGACACAAAGGCACATACATTCACACAAGAGATTGACTGATATATAGGTTGACTGACGTATCGGGCCAACACCTGGACCCTTCAGTGCCTCAAGTCTCCAGCACAGGCCGACATCCCATCCCAGTCAATCTGCTGCCCAGAACACACACAAATCCTTACATCAACCCGCAAAAAAAGATCGACATAATCTGAGGAAACCAATCAAAATCAGCCCAAAACATCTGCCCAGAACCACCGGCAGAGCCCATTGGCCAATCGCTTATTTTCAAGATGCCATTTTGCCGATCAAATCCCATTTTCAGTGATGCCCACTGTGACGTACACACCCACTGCGACGTACATGCCCACTGTGACGTACACACTTCCTTCTCCAGTTTTATTCTGGTTCAGTCCTAGTTTAGTCCTGGTTTAGTCCTGTTGAAGTCCCGGTTTAGTTCAGTAACTGCTGCTAGTTTGATCTCGGGGTCAGAAAGTGATGATACTCTTAGGATTCGGCAGCATCGGCAGAAGTACTCAATTGTCTTACTTAAGTAAAAGTACAGATACTGGAACAGAAAAATACTCAAGTAAATGTAAAAGTATCACATGAAAAAATCGGCTTAAGTAAAAGTATTAATGTACCCATTTAAAAATGTACTTAAAAAGGAAAAAGTAAAACTATTTCACACAGGTTTTGAGGTCGAATAAGGTCTTTTTTTTCCTAGTTCTTTTTATTTCTATATTTTTGTTTACTCAAACTATGAACGTGTTAAAAATAAACCCTCAGCCTTTTCAGCAGGTCTCACACAGTAATAAAAAATACTTTTACTTTCAGTTTTGTTTAAAAATGAAGTGGAGTGTTTTTTTACTTAAGTACAGTACTTTACTACTTGTACTTTGTTACATTCCACCACTGGTTGTGATGACGTTTACGGCAACATCAGCTCCCATTGGGCACCACAGTTTTCTAGCGTGGAAGTAAATGGATTTATTTCTTTTATTAAGTTGTTTTCGATCAATATTGTGATTTAAAATGTCCAAATTATAATATAATGATCCATGGATTCATGTATTATTACAGGCTCAAGCACAGTATGGCTGCTTTAAAAAGACCCAAGCTGATCACTGACAGAACTGTACTAAAACTCAATTAGAATTGTATTAATCTTTCGTCCATAATTAAAACTATAAAAAGTCTCATTTTTATATGAGCTCATTTACAGAAAAAACAACAGAACATGTGCTGTGTCATTTTCCAAAGAAGGTATCAGACATTACATTTATTTTGAGAGCAGCAGCAGCTCAGTGATAGAGCGTTTGCCCTCTAGCCTGAGAGTTGATGGTTGGATCCTTGCTCAGCTCTTTTGTTTAGTTTCTTTTTCCAAATGTATTTCTATGGAGGTTTTGCTTGCAACAAAGATGGAGGATTTTGCTAATAATGTTTGATTGATTACATTCTACCTCTATTATTGCTGTGTCTTTGGGCAAGACACTTCTCCAGCCCTTGTTGTAGCTCAATAGTTGTTCTCAGGGTCACATGTACAGTAGGTTAATCGCAGAGCAGTGGAGTGTTGCGTTCACTTGCCTGTTTAAATGTGGGTTTTCAGAGCGTCCCAGTGGCATTCAGCTCTAAAGGTCATTCTGTTTCTGCTTAAAACTGTGTCTGTGAACAAGGGTGCAGCAATACAAGGACTAGACCAGGACTAGACCAGAACTGAACCAGGACTAGACCAGGACTAAACCAGGACCAAACCTGGTCTGAGCCAAAAAGGAACTGGGACTAAATACGAACTCAACCACATCTGAAAAAGGACTGAACCAGAATTAGACCAAGACTGAATCAGAACTAGATCAGGACTAAACCAGGACTGAACCAGGGTTAGAGTAGGACTAGACAGGAACTAAACCAGGACTAAACTAGGGCTGAACATTCTGGACCAAAACTCAACTGGGACTAAACACAGACTCAAAAAATGAATCAGGACTGAACCAAGACTAGACCAGGACTAGACCAGGACTGAACCAGGACAAGACCAGGACTGGACAAGGACTAAACCAGGGCTAAACCGAAACAGAACTGGGACTAAAAACAGACACAACCATCTCTAAACCAGGATTGATCCAGGACTAGACCAGCACTTACCCAGGATGGAACCAGAACTAGACCAGGACTGGACCAGAACTAGACCAGGACTAAACCAGGACCAGGAAAAACAAAAAACGAGAATCAAATTGAACAGCAAAAAATCACTATTTTTATTTCAGAAGCCAAAACCATTCAAAGGTTTTGTCCTTAAATGACTTTGGAAAAATATTTATAAATGTAATCTCTTTATCTAATACAAAACATGACCGGATTTCTCATATGATTTTAACGAAGGATGTTTTGCTCCGTCTAGTTATTCAGTAATAAGTTTACAAGAAACCAATGGGGCTTTAACCCTGTTCTAATGTGATGAAATGCCCCGCAATGGGGCTTTAACCCTGTTCTAATGTGATGAAATGTCCCACAATGGGGCTTTAATCCTGTTTTAATGTGATTTAAATGTTCCGCAGTGGGGCTTTAACCCTGTTCTAATGTGATGAAATGTTCTGCAGTGGGGCTTTAACCCTGTTTTAATGTGATGAAATGTTCTGCAGTGGGGCTTTAACCCTGTTTTAATGTGATGAAATGTTCTGCAGTGGGGCTTTAACCCTGTTTTAATGTGATGAAATGTTCAGCAGTGGGGTTTTAACCCTGTTTTAATGTGATGAAATTGTTACGCGTGGGGCTTTAATCCTGTTTTAATGTGATGAAATGTTCAGCAGTGGGGTTTTAACCCTGTTTTAATGTGATGAAATGTTCAGCAGTGGGGTTTTAACCCTGTTTTAATGTGATGAAATGTTCAGCAGTGGGGTTTTGTTCACTAATATAAATCTTTCTGACAGACAGTTTTGATATAATGCCAAGTCATCTAAAGGGAAGTCTGGGAGTATGACATCATCGTTTTCAACTCAAATTTCAAACCAATTCAAGTTTATTTATATAGCACATTTAAAACATCAGATGACTAAAGTGCTTCACATAAAAGTCAACAAAAAACAAATATACAGATAACGTGATACATAGAAAAAGAACAATAAAACACCTGTATATCCTGTCTAGTGTTAAATGCCAGGGGGAAGAGGTGGGTTTTCAGTCTGGTCTTAAACTGTGTTAAAGATTGAGAGGATCTGACAGACAGAGGGTGCTGTTCCATAGTCAGGGTGCTGCCACAGAAAAGGCTCCCATTTCAAACCAACGTAAAAAGCTCAGTACTCAACACTTATTTCAATACACCAGTGAGAGTGTATTTGTGTTGTATTTGTGTGTGGTCAGGTAGATCCAGCCCCTGAAACACTGATACACAATATAATGATGCAAACGGTTCCATTTACACCAGAAATAGTGTTCATTAGCAGCATTACTATGGAGACTGCATCAGAGTTAGACTGGGCTCGGCTCCTTCTCTTTGTGCTGTGTGTGTCCTCAGACAGCACTGGACAAAACCATTGATTCAAAAGTGAAGCTCAGAATATCCTGATGTGATTTTAATCAAGGGTTTTTGGCGTTTGTCCATCGCAGCTGCTCGATAATAAATTAACTGAAGTAACAATATGATGTTTGGTCACTGTTCCAAATTCTGCTACAATGAATTTTTCAGCTTTTGACAAAGTCCTCTCAGTCATTTCCAAGGGTTAAGACTTTAAAGGGGATCGTCTCCATGGTGATGGTATTGCCTCACCTAGAATGTTTCATAGTATGACATTAAACTTATCGATCTCCATGGTGACAAGCAGGTGATATCATCAGGCCAGATCCAGAAGTGAGCCCAAGAGGTACGACCAGTGGTGGAAGAAGTACTCACAGAGGTGAGCCAAGAGGTACGACCAGTGGTGGAAGAAGTACTCAGTTTTGTTACTTAAGTAAAAGTGCAGATACCGGAGCAAAAAAAAAAACAAAACTAGTTAACTAGTAAGTAATACTAGTAAATGTAAAAGTATCACATGGAAAAGTTCAGTTCAGTAAAGTTAAAGAATTTCACGCATATTTTGAGGTGTTACAAAGCTTCACATGTAGTGATTTTGCTGACTTTTGTTCAACAAAAACAACTGAATCAGTCTTTTTTCTGGCTGTTTTTATTTGTATATTTTTGTTTTGCTCAAACTACAAAGGTGTTAAAAATAAACCCTCAGCCTTTTCAGCAGGTCTCAAACAATAATAAAAATATTGTATATTTTGTTTTGCTCAAACTACGAAGGTGTTAAAAATAAACCCTCAGCCTTTTCAGCAGGTCTCAAACAATAATAAAAATACTTTTAGTTTTCAGTCCAGTTAAAAATGTAGTGGAGTAGAAAGTACAGATACCTGCTACAGTACTTTTCTACTTTTACTTCATTACAACTGATGTCATAGTGTGGAACATTAAAAAAAATTTGCATCTCTAGGGATATAAACACGTAACAAACCAAATACAAATAGACTGTGAGAGGATGATTAGCTCGTGTTAGCATCCACAGTAAAGCTGCCGTGATAGAACCCAAATCCTGAACTTACTTTGAAGGGACTCAATTAGCATATCGCAAAGGCTGCAAGTATCGTCATCTCCACAAACAACACAATCTCCTGTCTTACTCTGCGTAAAAACTGCTAACTCTGTAGTTTAGATCTGTGCAAAAATGTCATGTTCTGAAATGTGATTCTTGTCTTAGTTTGTCAGTTCATATTTCAGTCGTTTTGTCAGTTCTTCTGGACATGTTCAAAATGTGAACTTTGATCAGAATCTTATGAAAAAAACATAAATCATATGCTTGTCAGAAAAATGACAATTAGATATTTTCCCCAAATCGCGCAGCTCTAATCCACAGTGTTAGTGTGCACAGTTTAGCGTGGTGTTAGCATGCACAGTTTAGCGTGGTGTTAGCATGCACAGCGGAACATTATGAACCTGTCTCTCCGCATGTCTGGCGCTCTGTGCTACGGCGCAGGGGGTGTACCGTTCTCACATAGCAGGGGGCGCTGTACAGAGACACAGCAGGAGGTTTGAAACTGGAGATGGAGAGATTATAGCGCTGAAACGGTTGGACATGTTAAATATGTGATTTTAGCATGAGGAGTAGAGAGAGGAGAGAGAAGGAGGAGGAAAGAGAGAGGAGAAGAGGAGAAGGAGAGAGGAGAAGAGAGAAGAGGAGGAGAGAGATGAGGAGAGAGGAGGAGAGAGAGGAGGAGAGAGGGAGAGAGGAGATGAGGGGAGAGGAGAAGAGGCGGAGAGAGGAAGAGAGAAGGAGAGAGGAGGAGAGAGAAAATAGAAGAGGAGAGGAAGGAGATAGAGGAGAAAGAGAGGAAGAGGAAAGATGAGAGAAGCGGAGGAGGAGGAGGAGAGAGGACGAGACTGGGGATGAGTCTGAAAC
Source organism: Periophthalmodon schlosseri (assembly GCA_000787095.1). Lineage (NCBI taxonomy): Eukaryota > Metazoa > Chordata > Actinopteri > Gobiiformes > Gobiidae > Periophthalmodon > Periophthalmodon schlosseri. Next base: position 33,550 of record KN472357.1, read on the forward strand.
TGTATAACTGTGTAACATCAGGATTCTGAGTTTGATCAAATCTTTCTCTTATTATTTATGAAGTCAAAGGATTCCCAGGAAGCCTCAGAACACGGCTTGTTTGTGTTTCTGCTTATCTCCAAACAGTGATGTGACGAGTCCGCTCTTCTGAACGGCTCCTTAACGGAATCGGAGCTCATTTTTTAAAAGAACCAAACCTTGTTTTTCTTTTTTAGTTGCTTTGCATTTTTATACTGATTAACCCTGAACCAACACAAGAATCAGCACAGAAACAGAGTAGGCAAGAGAGGAGGAGAGAAGATAGAGGAGGAGGAGGAGTAGAGAGGAGGAGAGAGGAGGAGGGGGAGGAGGGGGAGGGGCGGGAGGAGAGAGAGAAGAGAGAGAGGAGGAGGACGAGAGGAAGAGAAGGCAATAATGAGTGAGAGCTTTTTGCACAACAGTGTGGCTCAGTTGGTTGAGTGTTTATCCACTGAAGGTTGGCGGTTCGAGTCCTGCTGTCGACATATACATCACTGGTGGAGCAGTCAGATCCACTGACTCACAGAATGGCGATGCGATTCCAGCTCCCACATATAATTGCTGCTGTTGTGACCTTGGGCAAGACACTTACCCACCTCGCGCCCAGTGTCTGTGTACACTAGTGTATGAATGTGTGTGTGAATGGGTGAGTGGTTCCTTGATGTAAAGTGCTTTGCCTTGAAGGTGGAAAAGTGCTGTATGAAAATGTGACCCATGTGACCATCTGGCGTCATAATAACAGTTAGTTTTTAAATTAGTGCACTTTATTTAGACTCTGCATCATAGACTCTGCATCATTTCAAGAGTAAACCCACTCTCAGTTTGAACCATTTTAAACACATCTGAGCCTTGGTCATTTCTGTCTGTGATTAGTTTGAGGATAAAATGAGTCTCACATTGGCTACTGTCATATGAATAAATAGTACAAGAGCCAGTCTTTGGAATGACTCTTTGAAATTAGCGAATCCAACAGATTCGGACGACATATAAGAGCCAAAAATCCCATCACTATCTCCAACGATTCTCTGAAAAATGATTCATAAAATGTCGTCCGTGTGGCTGCTCTGGAGGCAGAGGTTCTGTCTCGTCTCGTTAGTTGAAGATGGCATCAGCTAAAGGCCTGTACCCCATTTATTCCAGTTATTTGAGCAAAAATGTGTCTTATGTCAGAAAAACAAACAAACAGACAGGACAGCGACAGGTATTAAAGAGGGAGTATTTTACTTCTGTGGAGTATTAACTGCTAACACATAACATATTTAGATCACCATGTTACCTTTTATTTTTTTTGAAAATGCTATATTCGCCCAAAACAATGAGTTAACACTTTGTATAAGTTTAACTTTCATATTTGATGCTCTGAGTCCCCCCTCACTTTGCTCTCTGGGCTGTCACTCCCCCTTCAGAGCACTATCACAACACAATCAGCGTGAATCCCGCTAATGAAACTACAGCACATCACATCAGGTTTGTGAAGTTGCTGTGTACAGTTTTGTATCATGTTTTTGTATATTTATGGAGAATCGTCGTGTGGGAGCATGGATGATGTAGGCTCATAGGCGGAGCCTTGTACAGAATCTTACAACTAACCGTAAGGTGGATTTGAAAAGGGCCCAGGAGATATTACTCAAACATGTATGAATGACTTCTAAAGTTGCTAGCGTTAGCCTCTTACCTTAGCTTGAGCTGTTAAAAGAGCAATAATTTCCACCTCAGGCAAAAAAAAAAAAGAAAAAAGAAAGAAATAATCCAGTCTGTTTGATATTTAAGGTGCACATACTTTTGTCCACAGAGATGTTATTATTTTGCCTGGAATGTCCTGGAGCCAAAAGCAGAGAATCAGTGCTGCAGTTTTAAACAGGAAGTCCATGGACCTGATTCTATTATTAACCTGTTTTATTAAATTCACTTTAAGTTTTTTTTTGTTTGTTTTTTTTTACAGCACATTTAAAACAGCTTCAGCTGACCAAAGTGCTTCACATAAAAGTTAACAAAAAGCTAATATACAGATAACATGATACATAGGAACAGAGCAATAAAACACCTGTATATCCTGTCTAGTGTTAAATGCCAGGGAGAAAAGGTGGGTTTTCATTCTAGTCTTAAACTGTGTTAAAGACTGAGAGGATCTGACAGGGCAGAGAGACCGTTCCAGAGTCTGGGCACTGCCACAGAAAGGCTCTGTCACCTCTGGTCTTGAGCCTGGCTTTGGGAACATCCAGCAGGAGCTGGTCAGCTGACCTCAAGGCTCTGGGTGGAGTATAGGGCTGCAGTAACTCCCTCAAATAAAGAGGACCCATAGAGTGCAGACTGGACCCATAGAGTGCACACATTTAAACATGATCAATGACAATTTCAAGCCGGCGCAGCTTACACAGCACAGGCATGATCTGCTCTTGTCTCTTAGGTTTTGTCAGCAGGTCAATATTACACTTTTTAATGAACAAAATGTAAAATATAGCATTAAATACCAGAAAATGCCTCCTTCTTTAACTTTAACTTTGTCTTCTGATACAGTGAGAGAGAGTGGGTAGTCTGGAATATGTGAACGATGTCCAACAGACGGAACAGTGGCCGCCCTCTCACCAGGAGGTTTGATAGTCTGAAAGCTGTGAAAGGATCAGGGTCTTTTAGTCCTGATGAAGAGGAGTGTAA